>PVJO010007386.1:0-82236 GCA_004026905.1 Hystrix cristata | reverse complement strand
TTCTTTATTTCATTGAAAATACTGCAGTGACGCCAGGCACAGTGGCTCATGCCTATAATCCCAGCTACTCAAAAGGATTACAAGTTCAAGGCCTGTCTGGGCAACCTAAAAAGACCTAGTTTCGAAATAAAACCAGACTGAGGATGTAGCTCAGTGATAGTGTGTTTGCGTAGCGTGAGGGAGGCCTGGCATTCAATCCGGTACCGAGAGAGGGAAAAAAAAAGAACTATAGCGATAGGCAAGTCAAACATCTGTTGCTCAGTGTTTGCCGAGTCTTGTTACCTCCTTGTCCTCACTTAAAGGACTACTTTCATTTAAGAGACCACACCGTTGAAGAATTACCTTTCTATTTTTTAAAAAATGGATTTATCCAGAGACAGAACAATCAGGATGGTGGAGGATAGGTATACAAGACATTTACTGTACAGAACATGCTAAGAGCACCACCTTTGGAGTTCAGTTTCATGCATATCATAAATATATTTGTGCAGCTTTGGCGGTAATGATCTGGTTTTTTTTTTTGTAGAAAAATTACCGCTAGAAGTTTCAACCTCTTGAAACCTCAGGATTTTATATGCACAAAGGGAGTAATACTATCTACCAAATGGGATCAAAGCAGGATTTAATGGGATGATGTAAACTGTCTGACATTTAGATGAAGGCAGTTGTTATTTTTGTTGTTCATATTGCTATTATGTATTGCTTCTGCACGGCACAAACCCTCTTACTGCAGGGACGAAGA
Organism: Hystrix cristata; assembly: GCA_004026905.1. NCBI lineage: Eukaryota > Metazoa > Chordata > Mammalia > Rodentia > Hystricidae > Hystrix > Hystrix cristata. The sequence continues at coordinate 81,494 of PVJO010007386.1, read as the reverse complement.
CACAGACCCTGTGGAGATGATCTGCATCCCAGTCACCCTGGAAGCGAAGGCCTACGAGGACAAAGTAAGGAAGGGACAGAGGAGAGGACTCAGAGGTTTCAGAAGCCTGTGTACCCTGTGTGCGATTCCTATGATGTCTTTGCCCCAGCACTGCCATAAGTGTCTTAAACATAATGCTGGACATGGTGGTGCAACCCTGTAACCCAGCACTCTAGGAGGCTGAGGCAGGAAGATCTGAAATTCAAGCCCAGTGTGGGGGTTTTAGCAAGTCTCTGTTCCAAATTAAAACAACAACAACACGAAATTGCTAGGAATGTAGCTTAATGCAAAAGGCCCTGGATTCTATCCTCAGCACAAAAAAAAAATTTCTTAAACTGCTTAGAACCAGTGACATTTTGTGAAACCTCATAAAGACACTGGGTTTTGATTGAAGGAGCTCATACCCACAAGCAGACAGAATTTTAGAATTTAAGTGGAAGAAAACTTCACAATTTATGGAAATGGATTGTGAATCTCAGGAAACCAAGGAGCAGGTGAAGTCCATGGGGCTAGCCATGCTCCGGGCACCCGGGCACCCTGCGAGGAGACAGAGATAGATGCAGGCTTGTTCGGAGACTCTCTGCGGGCCCAGAGTTGGAAGGGCTGCGAGGGGCGTGGCTCAGTGTGATCTGAGTAAATCCAGAGGCCAAGGGGCCAAAATACCTGAAAGGCTAATTTTCTCCTCAGAGAGCAAAGTTTAAAGCCGGCCGAAAGGGAACGAGTAGCCTGATCAGGCAGTGAGCTTCCTTCCTATTGACAGTTTCATTCTAGGGGTATTTTTCTCATCCTCAGTGATTTTGCATTAACTATCTCAACAGAGGAGAAAGAAATCCTAAAAGAAAAACAAAATTATGCACAGAAGTGTGATGAAGAAGATACAAGAAGCAGTACAGAGAAATATGACTGAACTATTAATGATCTATCATCTGATGGCCACTACTATAGATCATTCTAATGAGATTGAATTCTTTTTAAAATTATTGTATACCCTTAAATAATGTCATCATATCAATGAGTTAATCAATTCCTAGGGTCATGTGGATTTTCAAGTAATTTCGTTTCACTTTTTTCAGATTTTATTCTTTATTAGTACATGTTTGCTGTACATAGTGATTACATTCCTCATGGGAAGTAGGTACAGGTACATAACACTTCTGAATTCTTTTCTCATGCCCTTCACCCTCCTTCTCCTCTCCCTCCCCGCTCCCTCCATCTCTTGGTCCCCCTCCCTTTTGCAAAAAATCTGTCACCCTTTTTCCTATCATCTATCTTCTATTTTGTCCTTTATTTATATTTTGGGTTTCTCATATAAGAGAAACCATGTGCTATTTAAGTGTGTGTGTCTGATTTATTTCGCTTAGCATTATGGTCTCAAGGTGCATCCATTTTCCTACAGATGACTCAAGTTTAACCTTCTTTATGGCAGAGTAGTGCTCCATTTTGTATAAATACCACATTTTCATTATCCATTCATCTATTGATGAACGTGTAGGCTGCTTCCAAGATTTAGCTATTATGAATTGTGCTGCTATAAACATGGGTATGTATGTCCCAGTGTAATATACGGTCTTTAACTCTTTGGGAAGTGGCTCTTCAAGTAATTTTAAAGATTCTTTTAACATACTTTTATATTTTCAGAGAATGCCTAATTTTTTTTAAGTAAACAATGCTGGAAAGAATTTAGGTGAAGGAAGATAAGAAACATCCATATCAGCCCAAATAAGCTCTATTGTACTATGGTGGTAGAAAAAAAAAAACTTTCAGTGGCTTAATGCAAGACAAGTTATTTCTCACTCAAATTCAATGCCCAGTGTGGACCAGCAAGGCCTCTTTCTAGTAAGAGATTAAAGGGGCAACTTTTCTATCTCTAATGACATTTCATGATTACCACTACAGAAAGTGAGGCCTGACGAGTCACCCACTGGTGCTCACAGCTTCTACGCAGAAGTGATGTCGCTTCTAATACTCATTCTTATTAGCCAAAGAAGTCCAGGCCAGACTTCAAAGTGGGACATGGATATTCCACCTGACTACTGAGAAATCGCAATTTAAACTTATTTGTATTTTGATCCTGTGGCTAACAGCCACACTAGAGTAGCGTGGGTTCTTGATTCACATGTCTGTGTTTGGAGTCAGGGCCGCTGTTCACCGGTTATGTGACTCCCAGAAGTAACAGCCTCTGTGCTGCAATTCCTCATTAAAGGGGTGTAAAGGAAATATCCCCTACTCTAGAGCAGTGTTCTGAGTTTCAACCAAGATAGTGGTTGTAAAGCACATGGAGCAGTACCTGGAACATGGCCAGTGTTCCATGAAGAGTAGTTTCAAATTATTTTGCTAGTGTAGAGGAGAAGGAAAAAGGAAATCCAGAAGAGAGGAAAGAGCGGTTAAGATTCAATCTGCAATTCTTGGACTACAATACTCTAGGATGCATGAACTCCAGTCTCAGAATTCATCCGTTCAACAAATATTTGTGAAGCCCGATGCCAAATAGTAAACATATATTGGTAGGCAAAAGAAAGCCAGCACCTGCTGTTTGGGAGCTTACAATCCAACAGGAAGTATATAAGGATAGAATTGGATCAGGCAAAAGTTTTCAAGGCGTCCTCCCAGTGCCTTGTGTCTACTGTTCCACGCTTTAATTATCTTGCCATTCCAAGCGTCTGTCTCTTGACCCCCGATTGCTTGTATATTCATGTTAAATGCTCACCCTGGCCTTCCAGAACTTTTCTTACCTGCTTCTCTAGATATCAGCAGGTTCGCGTGCAAGCCTAGATCTGCAACAGTAGCACACTTCTTGCATTTGCACACCTGAGCCTGTTCTGCTGCCACTCGGGACCTGTGGTAGCACGAGCAATGCACTAATACGCGAAGCCCTCCTCTGTTTAAACGTCTACCCTCTTAGAGGGTAGAGAGAAAAGAGAATGAGGAAAAACTGGATAAGCAAAGGAAAAAACAGAAGATAATTAGGATCAGCAGAATAATGCTCAAAAGGAGTAAAAAGAAAAATTTTAAAATCTAAAGAAGTAAATCACTTTTTGCTTTACCCCATACCAAGTCTGAAATGTTGCTCGTGGCCTGTGAGGTACCACTGAGACAAACATCAAAAGGTCCAGGCCACATAGTTATGGTGGCCACGCCTCTTCCCCAGCACTTTGAACATTGTTCTGTGAGTTATCAACATCCCTCTCTAATGCTCTGAACATAATTCTGTGCTATTTTTAATAACGGAAAATTAAACATCAGAAATCACTCTGTGCTATCTGAGAACTGATGTTGGGTCAATGGCTATCTTCTTCCTTTCCCTCATCGGTTGTTAGAGTTGAAATTGGTTCTCATATGTGGATCCAACAAAGAAAGTAGAATCTCGAAAGTAATCTCCCTTCCATTAACTGTTCATCATTAATTTTGCCTTCAGACGTGCATTGAAGGCAAATGTTTATGTGCAAGTCTAAAATAATCATTACCTGCCAATCATTAATATATATTAATCTCTACATGCTCGCATTTAGAAAGTACAAATATCTTTCAAAGTCTTTCCCTTAAGGGGCTGGGGATTTAGCTCAGTGGTTAAAGTGCTTGCCTTGCAAGCACAAGGCCCTGAGTTCAATCCCCAACACCAAAAAAAAAGTCTTTCCTTTAAAATTAAAAAATGTATAAGTCTACATATAGCCAAACAGTTCAACCCATTTTCCTTGTTAAATTCAGTGCAGCACCATTGCTTAGGTAAGAGCTGTATTGTAAATATCCTGAAGAATTAATTTAATTCATTTAATTAAAACTGAAACCAATAAACTATAATTTCTTCTGTTGCCCTAATAGCACATGATATTGTCAGTGATCAACTTCACTTGGTGGATATGTCTAGGCTCAGATGTTTCTATTCATCTTGAATTTTTATGATCTCTAAATTCACTTAAACTTTAAAGGGCAATTAAAATGAAGCATAATTAGGATTTTGTAAAAACAAGAATTCAAAAATTTGCACAGATGTAGGTTATTAGAATATTTAGGCACTTTGAATTCACCAGCTATATATTTTTCAGAAGACCTCCCCAGTGACTATAACAAAATTATTAACAAAATCCGAAGGCCCTGGAGTTCCTTAAATACTTATGAATGAATTGCCTTAAAAGATATTTGAAGTCTTCATTTGTACTGTAAAAGTGACTTCAATTCTAAGTTTAGGAAGAAGTTTAGAAGCTTCGACATGGCATGTTGCCATAAAAATATTTTTCCAGTGGGAAAACCAAACTCAAATGTGCTAATTAAGAGTGCTTAATATTCCTGAAAATTAATTCTTTGTTACCTGTAGCATTTTAATTATTTCCTTATGGGAAGTTGGAAATGCCCTATATCTTAAATTGCAGTTGGCCACTCATGGATCCTGAGTCACTAACTACCATGAAAGTCTTTCTCGTGTTTATTGGCTATAGAGTGGTGATCACAGACAAAGATGCAACATAAAGCAGTTTTCACTGGTGATTTACAAAATCACCTTCGTTGATATCATCGTATCTCAAATAAAAGAACCATGAAGAAAAAAAGAAGAAGAAAGTGTAGTTGCTACAGTTCTGATCTAGAATGGCCCCTGAAGGCCCATGTGTTAGTGGCTTGGTTCCTAGTTTGGTACTGAAAGTGGTGGGGGGGCACCTTTAGGAGGCAAGGCCTAGTGGGGGTCTTCACTGGAGGTTGTTCGAGGATACATGGGACCCCAGCTTTGTCCTCTCTCTCTCTCTCTCTCTCTCTCTCTCTCTCTCTCTTTCTTCCCAGTCATGAGATGAGTATTCTGGCCCCCATGTGATCTGGCCATGATGTGCCCTCAGAGGCCCAAAGCAAGAGGCCAACCATGGACTGAAACCTCTAAAATCGTGAACCAAAATCTGTTCTCTTTTGAAGTTAATTATCCCAGGTACCCTGTATAGTAACAAACAGCTGTCACTACACAGCTGTTACCATACAGCTGTAGTAGCATGAGAGCAATAAAAATGAAGGAAGGGGACTGGGGATATAGTTCAATGGTGCAGCAGATGTCTGACATGTATGAAGCCCTGGGTTCAGTCAGATCCCAGCACCACAAAACAAACATACAGAAGTGAAGGAAGAGACAAGACTGTAATTAACCCCAGACCATTCTGTCTAAGCTTCAGCCATAGGAGCCATCAGCCAGCCACAATAGTTCCTCCACCAGTAAGCAGCCAGCCCTTTCCACAGAAATAAAAACCAAATATCCTCAGAGGATAGTAGCTGATTTACAGCTAATGAACCATGTATAAGACTGTTTGTCTAATAATAGATGACTATTATATGGGCAATTATTGTTTCTTCCAGAATTCTTCTTGATTTAAGTAGCTCCAAATAACTCTAAATATTGGGACACATCCTGAGCTCAAATGTCACTTTCTATGGGAGACAACTCTGACCCTATAGTCTCAGGTTGCTACCTAATCACCCTATCAAATCACCCCGTTTTATTGTCTTCATGTGACTTGTGAGTATCTAAAGTCTTCTTGAGGATTTGCTCATTTACTTGTTTGTTTCTTTCTTCTCACCAGGAGCAGATGGACACTAGTTCAGCAGAGCCCTGGCCATCTTGGTCTCTCTTCTATCCCATGGCTTGGGCCCATTTGGTACATGGTGGATGCCAGTAAATCACTGTTGAATGAGTGAAATGGAGATTATTTTTAATGTCAAATAACTTCTCTCTAGCCATCAAAAAAAAGATTGATCCTGGAACTTGAGCTAAGAAAGTGGCCAGTTACCAAGTGTGTAGGCAATACAGACCACAGGTATTTAATCAGAGTAACTGTGCATGGACTGGAAGTCACATGCACACACACAACCCTGCACAGTGAGAATATCATCTCAGGCGAATATGATCAGAGTTGGCCCAAGTGGAGTTCCAACCAGGCACCTGACAACTTACTCACAGCATTTGCACTGTCACTCATTCTACTGAAGACTTTAGGAACGCTTAATGCTGCAAGGAAGATGAGCAGCTCAGTGCTAAAACAGGACCTAAAACAGGCAAGTTTAATTACCGATGCATAATTCACTCTAACGCGCACCCAGCTTCCAGACCTAGAGGTATTTTCTTCTATGGCTGAGATTGAGAAATGACCTTCGCTTCCCCATCTCCAGGGCCCAGGAGGGCAAGTGAGGTGCTCCTCCCTTCAATTCTTTGACAATCCCAGTACAGCAAACAATATTAACAATAAAATGACTCCACAAAACTACAAAATTGGCCATTTCAAGAAACTTCTTAAATGAGCATTATTACACAGAAACACACTGCAAAATACACTGTGTCACCATAAAACAGGATCTGCCCGAAAGGATGAGCATGATGGCTGGCATAGCCTAGCTTGTGTGCCGAAGGCTGCCAAGGAACGTCTTCTCTCTCCAGGCCTCTCGCTCAGTGAGACTCTGGAACTTTAGGACCGATTTCATTTTGACCTATATTTGAAAAGTGAAATGGCTACATTTGAGGCACTTCATAAACTTAGAAAATGTCAATCAATGCTCTGAGTAGGCTTCCACCTTGACCCTGGGCCCACCTGTGTCCTCACATGTACAAGCCATATCTATACTTCTGCTGACTTGGCTTGGACTCCAGGGTCAAGGAATTAACGCCCCTGGCTGGGTGAGCAGTTTGCCGAGGTGTGTGTGATGCCCCTCTCCATGCCTTCAATGCCACCATAGTTCAGTGCTCATCGATAACTGTTTCAATCAGTGGGCTAACTTTCAAACGGCATGCAAGAGCTACTGGTCACCTCAGGAGAACCATGGTTATCCATGTAGAATGAGACAGTTTATAAACTAGTCAGTTTGAAATAAGAAACGTTCACGGAGGCAAAAAGCCTGCTACATGTTATCAGGAGATCTGAGCTCACCTTCTCTCTTGCCTATCAGGCAGCACAACAGAGTCATCTGTGCAGGCCTTCCAGGGTTGACCAAGGTAAAGTGATCATATGGCTACCACGAATGATGCTTTCCCAGACTCCAGCCCATTCTCTGGACTGCTAGGGCTCAACTCTTCACGGATCTCCATGATGGAAACCACTTCTCCTCAGCATTGAAAGGACTAACACTCCAGAAAAACTTCATGTCTTAGGCATTTCGCTCCCACCCCTCTTTCTAGCAGGGATTGAACCCAGGGCCTTTGGACTGAGTTACATCCCCAGCCCTCTTTTTAAAAACTTTTTTTCATTGTGAGACAGGGTCTAAGTTGCTAAATTGCCCAGGCTGGGCTCTAATTTGTAATCTTTTTGCTTAAGCTTTAAATAATAGGAATTTGTTTCAAAGTTTCCAGACTAGAAATATAAAGATGAGGGGCTGGAGGCACAGGTCAGTGGTAGAGCCCTTGCCCAGCATGTGCAAACCTTGGGTTCCATCTCCGGCACCTCAGATAGATAGATAGACAGACAGACACAGACAAATGCTATTAAGAGCTGTGGGGTAGGCCGTTACCATGAAATAACCCTCCCCCTTGCTCCTTCCTCCAGATCACTTTCGACCTGTGGTAGATCGACCTGTGGTAGATCCGCTCTCCTCCCACACATTCTTCCCCTGATGAACCTTTGTCCTCCCTGGAAGTGACTGCCAATAGGGAGCATTTGCCTCCGGCTGAGAATTTAAGCACACATCTCAGTCTGCTTTCTTTCCCTGCACCATTGGAAAATATCTGAGTAACCTGAGAGCCACCCAAAAAACAAAGCAATAAAAATCCAAGTCAAGGAAACAAAATAGAGCCCTGGAGGTGAAAGCCGAGGTTGCCATGGATTTCTGCCCAGTGACTGGGGCCTTTCCCTGGGCTGCCCCAACTAACTTGGCAGGATGGGAGGTGGACCCAGAAGACTCATCCATCAGAGGAGCTTCAGGGGCTGCCTGGGATCTGAGACATCTGTGATGTAATTCTGCTTCTCCACTGCACAGAAGCCTCTACCGGACTCTCCCTGTCTCCAGACCCCTGTGAAGGCCTGCATGGCCCTCACAGCTGGCTTCCCCTCTCTCTTGCTGATCCCTTTTTGGAGATGCTCACCCAAACCATCTGTGTCTGCCCCCATCTCCTGACAACTCAAGGTCCCTCTCTCCACACTGAATTTTTTCAGGTCTTTTCCTCCTTCCTTCACACCAGTTCCTCCGTTTAGGATGCCTCGCCCCCTCTTTCTTCTCTACTTATCAAAATTGTATTTGTAAGCCAAGTTAAATCTCAAAAATCACCTGCTGGAATTCTTTCTAGATCAGCATTGGGAGCAGTCCCCGAGAGCCTTCCTACCATGGCTATTGTCCTCTCCATTGAACCACAGGCTCCTTCCTGCTTCACTTGTGTCATCTCACAGCCTACTGTGGATTTGCATACACAGTGAGTGGTTGCTAAAGTTTTGGCATACTGGATTTCTTAGGAAAACAGCATCTAATAGCTTCAGCTAGGATACAGTTGATAAGAACAGTGTAAAAGTTCAGGAGTGTGTTAGTCAGCTTTGTGTCACTGTGTCAAAATACTTGAGATAATTAACTTATACTTTGTGTTTTTATTTTTGCAGTGCTCTGAGCTACATCCCCAGGCTGAGGTCATCAACTTATAAAGAGGAAAAGTTTATTTTGGTGCACAGCTTCAGAGGATTCAGTCCTCGGTTGGTTGGCTTTGTTGATTTTGGATCCGGGATCAAGCAGAACAGCATGGTAGGGAGCAGGTAGTAGAGGAAAGCTGCTCATCTCCTGATGCCCTGGAGCAAAGGGAAAGGAAGAAGCTGCATATGGTGGGTTAGGCCTGTAATTCCAGCACTCTGGGAAGCAGAAGCAAGAGGATCATAAATCTGATCCTCCAGATCCAGCCGGGGCAATTTAGTGATTTAGTGAATACTTGTCTCAAAGTAAAATATAAAAAAGGAGAAAAGGGCTGGAGATACACCTCAATGTAAAGGCTCTGGGTTTGGATCCAATCTGTATGAGAGAGAGAGAGCTCTCCCAATATCCCCTTCGCAGGTGTACTTTCCAGAACCTAACTTCCTTTCAATACACCCTACATTTTAAAGCTTCCACCACCTCCAAATAGCACCACAGGCTGACAACCAAGCCTTTAGCACATGGACTTTGGGGGACATTTAAAATCCAAACCACAAGAAGAAGAATAAATGCTTGGGTAGAAACACTAAATTTCACCACTTACAAACTGTGCGACCTGGATAACTCTCTACATCTTTGCGTTTCCTCATATAAAAAATCGGAGGATTTTTACATATATACAAGGCAGTATTCACCCAACATAGCTATTAGAAGGACTAGATGAATGCAGTTAGTGCAATGCCCAGCCCGTGTTAAGAATTGAAACCAGGCATGGTGGCACACGTCTGTAATCCCAGTTACTCTAGAGGCTGAGGCAGGAGGATGGTATGTTCAAGGTCAGCCTGGGCAATTTAGCAGGACCCTGTCACAAAATAAAAAGGGCTGTGTATGTAGCTCAGTGGTAGAGCACCTCTGGGTTCAATCACTAGCACCACACAAAATAATTATTACACACTTTCCCCCTCCTGTACCTCCTTCTTCCCCTTTTCCTCCTTCCCCTCTTTCCCTCCTCATTATTCCTACCACTACTATTGCTACTACTATTGCTATTATTATCCTCACACCCTAAGGCAAAGGCCAGCTGTGGAATGTGAAGCCTTCTGTACCTGACCGCTAGCAGCTCTCATACCTGGGTGATGTCTCAGGAAGAATTTTCCTGCTCGCAAAGAGTTCTGTGGCTATCACCAAACATGACCTTGAAAACTTGATGGAGTAAAGAGGAGCCTGGGGAGACTTTTCTCCAGCTTTGAGCAGTGCACAGAAAGAGAATTTGCCTTTGGGTGAGCCCTCTTTTGTTTTCAGAAGACCATCTCATTGTTCTTTGACACATACCAAAAAAAAGTAAATGTCCATCCTCTGCTCGGGCAGAAAATGTGAGTTCACCAATAATCAGAAGACCCACTGTGAGTCTTAGAAGCCAGGATTTATGTTTGCTAGGCAGGTTTTTGTCTTATTGAGCTGAGCTTCTTTCTGTACACTTTACTGTTCTTTTCTTTTTATGGAAAAAGATAAATGTCCCTAACCCTTGCAGGCATGAGTTTAAAGACCGAGGCTAGCTCACGGCTCACCCTAGAGAGCATGGGGAAGTCTTTGCTCCTATCTCTACACAAAACCAGCTCTCTGGCTCTCCCAGCTACCACAAGAAGGAGAAGACCCAGCCCCTTTGTTAGGATGTTCTTGGAGGTCCCAGCACGGGCAGAGGAAACAAAGGCAAGGCAGCTGTAAGGTGGAGGGTAGATGGTTTGCGGGCATGAGACAAACCCCTTGAGGAATGAGAGAAATCGTAGGAAAGGAATGGAAGTAATCAGGGTCACACAGTGAAGTCAAGCACTGAAATTACTAGAGGGTTTAGCTCCTGGAATTTGGCAATAAATTATTACAATCTCATACTACCACCCCCACTGCACATCTATGAAGTCTGTGACACAGCTTTTCTCATTGAAATCAAAATATATTATCTTAAATTTATCATTTAAAAATTTAAAGTCAGAGAGAATTTGGGGTGGGAGATAATGTAACATAGTAATTTTTAAAATGAGAATGGATTCTGGGAACCAGTAGGTTTCTGCCTTAGCTTTTCTTTTTACTAATTGCATGATAGTAGGCAATTTATCTAATCTTTTCAAGCCTCTGATTTTTCATCTATAAAATATAGGCGTATGGCCAATTGTATTTTTCAAAAGAGGGCTACACTGATTGTATTCTATCCTACACGCTTGTCTTAGTTACTTTTCTCTCGTTGCTGGGACAAAATACTAGACACTCAAAGTTAGGGGAAGAAAGGTTTATTTGGCTCACAGTTTGTAGAGGTTTCAGTCCATAGTCAGCTGGGTCCGAGGCAGGGTGGCATGGCAGACAGGCAGAAGGCAGCCAGGTAAGCAAGGGATGCAAGCAAGGGGGCTAACCAGCTTCTTCCTGTATCTTATATTTTATCCAGGCTACCTGGCTTTAGGGTGGGCAGCACTCCCACCCTTAATCCTAATACCCTTAATTTTAGTGTCACATCCTTGATCCCAGCAGAACCATGCCAAATCAATCAGTGGACTAATTTAGTAATCACACACTCTAGATCCAGCTACCTCTTACCACATGAGGCTTTGAGGGGACATCTAGACACAAACCATAACAGTGCTATTCTCATGAAGTGATGTTGACATTCCTTCAAGAGATGGTGTCTGTCCCCAGCTGCTTGGGAGGCTGAAGCAAGAGGGTCACTTGAACCTAGGAGTTCAAGTCCATCTTGGGCAGCATAGAGAGATCCCATCTCAGAAGAAAAAAAAATACAGGTAAAGACATGAGATTTATATCCCCTTCCCCAGAATCTGGGCTGAATTTTGAAACTCCTTCGACTAAAGGATCATGATAGAAGTGACGTGGCTTCCAGCTAAGGTACAAAAGGCAACAGGTTTCTGTCTGGCACCGACACATGCTGTCTCTTCCCCAGCGCACTGTTGGAAGCCCACACCATGTGCAGTGGCCTCGCGTTGGTGGCCTCCCAGGCTACGGCCGACAGTGGCGTTAACAGGAGAGCGAGTGAGGCTTCAGGGGCTCTGCCCAGGCTTCAAGTCTCCCCGCTGGGACTGCAGAGCCCAGAATGCAGAGTTCATTGATACTGTGGTCTCTCAGAGTTCCTGACCCTCAAAAATCACAGGAGATAAGTGAGTAATGTTTCTGCATGCCCCTAAGTTTTCTGATTTTTTTTCAACAATAATTAAAATAAAGGATAATCATAACTAAAGCATGGCCATGTTGTGAGGATTAAGAGAAATAATATAATGCTTAGCATGGCAGCAAGTGCTCGGTGATGTTAGATAATTTATTATAACAAAAAAGCAATTACTAAGCAAAACTTTGAGGTCAATGAGGCCTCTCAGTAGATGCCTTTTCTAATAATCAGGAGAAAGAGACGTTGAAATGCATGAGGAACTGAGTTGGAAGCCAGAGGTCTGTTGGGTCTGTGCTTGAATCAGTAATCATAGGGAGACTTTGTTTTCACTTCTCCAGAAGCAGCTCCTCTTAAAACTCCTGCGGGCAGACTCTCAGAATGGAAGCCAGAATGTGTTTGTCAGGCCCCTCGTAACTGCTAGCCCACCGTCTTGTGCCACATCCCCGTCTAAGGGAAGCTGGCTTCTGCGTGAAATTACAATTATCTCTCCAGTCAATTACCCTCCCAGTAACCTATCACATGCTGATCTAATATTAGTTTCTTGGAATAGTGCAGTAAGGTGTCAGATGTCATAAAGCCCTTCTGTAAAGCCAGACAGCTTTAATGGGAACTTGGGGATACGCCAGGCTTGTCCCACATCACCAAGGAAATTGCAACTCCACCATCTTCAATTGAATTTACTTGAGTTTCCAGAGTCATCTATAATTTTGATGCAGATAGTTGTAGGTAAGTGATGGGAGGTTTTCCTGAGGTTCGTAATGACCAAGGCTTTCCACAGGAAGAGCAAAGACGGTGGCCCATTTTCACTTCCAAGCTTTTCCCTCCCAACACACAAAAAGGTTATAAAATATGATGGTCACTTATGAAACAAAGATGGTGAAAGCCGACTGAGAAATATATCTTTTCTTCCTCTCTGTTGCTGAATTTTCTGCCCCCCCCTCCTTTTTCCTCCTCTTCCTCGCATGTGTGTGTGTGTGTGTGTGTGCACGTGTGTATGTGTGACAACAGAGTCTCACTAACTGTCGGGCTGGCCTCAAACTCTCAATCCTCCTGTCACAGCCTCCAGAGCAGCGGGGATTACAGGCCTGCACTGCCGTGCCCTGCTCGTTAAGCAGTTATTTCATAAGCAAGCATGTGAAGAGAGCAGCAGTGTCTCTGGCACAGTAGCTGAGGAAATGGTTCTTGCATTAAATACAATTTTAATACCCTGCAAATCATTGTCTAACCCTGCTAATATCCCACATACCAATAAAATTAGACCCCACAGAGTGAGAGCTTTTCCTTGTTCCGAGCACTATACCGATTTATAGTAAGAACAGCTGATCCCCTGCCATCTGGAGATCATGACTTGCCCTTTACCCAGCATCGTCCCTTGCTGTCAGCTGAGGTTCCCTCTCCATGCTGGTGTCTAAAGTTACTCACCCTGAAGACTTAGCACAAGTGTCACCTCCTCCTTTTTCCGCTTGCCATGCCCCTCCCTGTCTGTTCCCACCACCACACAGGAAGTATGCTCTGACTCCCTCCTGAATTGCCCAGCAAAGCTACCAAACAGACATTACACGCACCACGCAGGTAGTTTCAAATTTTCTAATAACTACATCAAACAAGTAAAAAGAAGCAGGTAAATTTTGTTTGGTCCAAATATATAAAAAGTATTATCACATCAGCATGTCGTCAATATTAAAGTATTCAGATGCTTTTCTTCAATAAAATCTTAGAAAGGTGACGCATCTTTTATTCTTTGGCTGGATCTCAATTAGGACTAGCCACATCTCAAGTGCTCAGGAACGAAGGAACTCGTGGCTATCTCACAGGATTGTGCAGTTCTACAGCATTCAGCGTGTATCATTTCCATCTTATTTTACGTACACATGTAAGTTTCTTGAGGTCAGGAAGTGGGGTGGGGTGGACCTTCTTTCTGTTGCCCAGCACCTCCAGAACACCCTGCATTACGAATGCTTGAGTCAGTGTGTGAGTGGAGAAAACAAGTTATTACGGCTTGCTGCAATCCTACCAGGGAAATATCTGCGCCACATCAAAGCCTCGGCACTACGGTAGCTCTCACAAAGCGAAAGGCATCTTTGCACGGCAGCCTTACAAGGTGCAAGTTGCTCTGAAAAACATCCTTGAGGCCGAAGTTATGAAACTGATCGGGACAGAAAAGAAAGAGGGTGCTAGGAGGGCGGTGGCAAGATGACAGAGACAGCACCAGGCTACTTTCTTTAGCATTTGAGAAAAGAAAGTGAGACAGGCAGCAACGAGTAGGTGCCAAATGACTCACCTGTCTGAAAGAGCCAAGTAAAGATTGACACTTGAGCATAGAAGGTTCTTTAAAGTGCTCCCGTGTGCCTTACACACTTGAATCACGCATTGAACAAATACTTCCAGCATACAAAGAAGGCATTTTTGGAAAAAATAACTTTTCTGGTTGCTCAGGTTATACTTGATTGACTCCAAAATAAACAACTAAAACCCATCTCTTAAAAAACAGTTCTTAACGTCCTGATGATATTGCCCAGTTTGTTTTTTTTTAGTTTCTTTTTCGTTTTTGCAAGGAATGGTTGTTAAATATGAGAATACAGCTCGATAATACATTTACCGTATTGTTTTTGAACTTGTACTAAGTCATTTCATAGGAGACTATGATAATTCATGGCATATCCTAAAAAGCTTTACTTTCCTGTGGGACTTCTGGTTCATTCATCTTCAAAATCTCCAGAATATTTGTGTCCCTCCTATATATCTACTGTCAAAGATCCTTGAGCTGATAAAATCAAGATTTCAGACACTGGAGATCATGTTAATTCATACAGTTTCGAGGTGATTAAAACTTTGTCTTCTTTAAAATTGTAAGTCCCCTGTATGTATATACAGATACGGTCAATGCAGATGTGGAGAGGGTAAGGTTTTGAAAAGGCAACTTTTTTTTCTGATGCACTTGAGTTTTCAGCAAAAATGTAGAGGACTAAGATCATCACCAGTCAAGGGCCACTAGTAAAACAGAATAAGGCCTAGTTTGTGTGTTTTCTTGTTAATGTCATAGCACACAGTAACAAGGCATTTTATATTTCAAAATAGCTGGGAAAGAGGATTTTAGATGTTCTCACCACAAAGAAATGATGAAAGTTTAAGAGGATGGATATGCTAATTACCCTAATATGATTGTCACACGATGCATATATGAATTAAAACATCACACCAAACCCCATAAATATGTATGATTGTGTGCCAGTTAAAATATATAAATAAACATTCGCCCTGAAATGTCCTTTTGTTGATATTACCACTCAAGAAGCCTGAAACAGGTGAGGCAGGCTCAGCACTGCTGGCTGGAGCGAGGCTGATCTGCAGGCTGCAGACAGGAATCCTGGGAGTCTGCTTGTCCTTTCACCAGGAGGCCAAGGAGCTGTTTCTGCTCAAAAGTTCACCAAGCAGAATTCAATGGCTGGCAACAGAAAAAAAAAAAAAAATCAGAATGTAATGCTACTTCTTTTCTCTTTCAAATCTCACACTAACTTATATTTGAGTCCTTTTAGTATCCAGACTTACTGCAAAGCTTTCTTTCTTCACGTGGTCATTAGGAGTGGAGTGTGGATTGGGTCACTACTTGCTCTTTGCAGCCAATTAAGCTTTAAGAGAAAGTGAACACTCCCAGAGACTGATGGTTGATAGTCTTAAAGCCTCCTTCATCAGTGTTTCAAAGGAGCTATTAAACCATCAACCAGTGTCAGCCCATAGTATGGTGGTTGTCAAGAATAGACCAATTTTCTAAAGGAGCTTATGTATCTAACAGGAAGAAAAGTTGTGTTTATTTACATTTTTTAAATTATCAAAATTATCAATCAATTCCATACCAAATGCAATCTTCCCTCAAAAAAGTCCCAGATATCTTGTTTTCATGTGGAAAATAGGGTCAGATTCTAGCCTTAGATAATTTTAGACAGGATTCTTTTTTTTTTTTTGGCACTGGGGCTCAAACTCAGGGCCTTGCGCTTGCAAGGCAAGCACTAACCACTGAGCTAGATCCCCAGCACTAGACAATATTCTTGTGGTTGTTATTGTTATTTTTGAGACAGGGTTTCAGTATGTAGTTCAGGCTGCCTCTGAACTCACAGCGATTCTCCTGCCTCAACCTCCCAAGTTCCGGGAATTATAGGCATGCGCCACCATGCTTGGCACAAATATTTTATTTTTATACTAAGTAATTTAGACTGCCACTAGCACTATACTGAAATGAAATTCAAATAATCTTTTTTTCATTTTTGAAAATCTAATATCCTTCCCTTGTAAGGGAGAAATAAAAAGGAAGCAATTTACAAAGTACATAAAAATATGTATTCAGTATGCAAATACTTAGCCAGGAGGACCCTAGCAAATACATAATGAACGCGTTAAATGCTTGCGGCACCAACAGAACCCAGCTAATGCAGTGGGGACCGGGGAGCGCTGTGTTTCGGTGACGACGCCACACAGTCTCCTTCGCCTTCCCTGATATGATGTCCCTAACAGAGACCGACTATTGGGGAAATTCTGAACCAGACACAATCTTCCCAGAAAAAAACCCAAATTTTTAATTTTATATGTAAAACAGTAAGGTTCTAGGCTCTGATAATCTTAAACAATATTTTTTAACCCACATGAATGTCCTGGGGACATCTGAAGGTGGCAGTTCTTCACTGTGTGGCACCACTCTGCACGCTGTGGGACAGCCAGCAGCTCTGCTCCCTCCTGAACACCGCATCCTCCAAAAATGTCACCACAGGTCCCTCTGTGGGAACGACCCAGAGAGAAAGCAAGCCTACTAGCACTGCAGGAGGCCAGGTTCAAAGGAGAAAGAAGGGCAGGCTCTGAGAGGCCTGGTATTCCATTTTAAGCTGTTTCCTGTTTTACACCATGATGAAAACTGCTATTTTTATCTGCAAAGCTCTGGCAAAGCTGGAGAATCAGACTTGGAGATGAAGACCATTCCCCCAGCTTCCAAGCCTCCACTTCGAAGAGCGGCAAATGCTTCTGATTGGCTTAGTCTTGGTCACATGTCCTGTCTTCCCCAAAGGGCGGCTGGGCAGGAGTCCAAGCATCTTCAGCTCCCATAGTGAGAAGCAGGCTCTGCTTCCTTCAAATACGGGGAAGAGGGCCAGCAGCTGGAAAGAAGAGCACACGCCCACTTTAGTTAGCTTACAGATTTGTTCTACAGAAGAGAAACACTGTGGGATTTGAGGACACAAGGCCATCACTCTGAAGAGTAGAGCCAAAGAAGGCTTCAGACAAGAGTGAGATCTGCTCAAGTCCTAGAGGATGAGAAAATTGGCAGGGTTGTGGGTAGGGATGAGAGAAGGAAGAGATATAGATGGAATAATGAAACAAGAATGCCAAACTGGGAAAACCAATGCAGTGCTGGGACCCCAAACCCACTGGAGTTGAGGGGCTTGGGACAGGAAGCCCCTGGGCTGCGGTGAGAGTAAACAGCAGGTCAACGCCTGTGCCCTCGGGAGCCTGGAGTCTAGCGTGCTTCTCCCTAGGGCTCACCAGCCTCACGAAAAAGGCTCTGAGTTCAAACAGAAGACTCCTTTTCCTCATGCTAGCTCCAGAACACACCTCACCCCCTCTCTAGAGCATTCTCCAAAGCCACAGCACTTAAAGTACACTTCTGTCATTGCACTAACCATATTTTATTTCAGTCTCCACTTGGAGGTTCCTCTCCAATATAGAAACTTTTTAAAATAAGGCAATAAACCATAGAAATCTCTGCATTCCTAGCAACAACTATGATGATTAACACATGAGTAGGTGTTCAATACATGTATGTGGAATGGATGTTGTTCATAGTGTCTTTTTTTCCTGAAAAGTGCCATTTTTTGTGTCATTAAGCCCCGGCCTTGTGTTTGGCTCACAATAAGTAGTCAGTGAGTAAATGATGGCACATACATAATTGAGGCAACTAAAATGTTTATAACTCTCTTTACCACACCCCTCCAAAGGTGCACTTTTAAAGTTCAAAGAATTTAAAAGTCCTTTCTTTCAGGAGACATTTTTCCTCATCCCAGATTTAAGGAATTTCTGCAATGGAAGACAAATTTCCAACATTGGAATGACCTAAAATCCTGTATCATAGGACAAATAATTAGCATGAATCCATTAGAACCCCGCACTTTAGAGTTGCTGTGTACTGATTTTTCTCTGCTATCAAACAGCATTCAAAGGTGGGATGGTGGTGGTTAGAGACCTCAAAAGGAAAATAAAACATGCACAAGAGGGATGCGTGTTAGGTGGAAGAATGGAGAATCAGGATGTCTTATCCTCAAGCCCAAGAAGCCTTAAGATTGGAACGAAGAGAAAGGCAGATTCGGATCTGCATTCTGGAAGATCCAGGTTTAAATCTCAGCTCTATCTCTCTCTCTGGATTGGGCTCCTTTACCTCTGTAAGCCTCAGTTTCTTTGCCTGGAAAGTGCAGATAATCAAAGTGGAAGATGTGGAAAGTTTCCTTGAAGATTAAATGAACTGTGAGAAATTTTAAATGGTTGACAGAGTGTCTGTTAGCTCATAAGTGTTCAATAAACATAAATTGCTATGATTACGTTTTCCCCTAAGCACACTTACTATCTCACTGCTCTGCAATGAGTTAGTCCATGTGTGGATGGTCATAACGTTTTAATTCTTTTAAAAGTTATTTTTAAATCACCTTTAAATTTCTCCTAAGGAAAAAATGGGTTTGGATCCTTTAAAATGAGAAGCCATATTTGAGCTTGCAGTGACAATGGCTGAGTTTCCTAATAAAGCCACCTGGTTACTAGGGAAATACTTTTTTCTCTTTACTGAGCACAAACAAATCATACAGTCCTGTAATCCCAGCAATCTGGGAGGCCAAAGCAGGAAGATCACAAATTTGAGCCCAAGCTGGGTAATTAAGTGAGTTAGCAAGACCTTGCCTCAAAATAGCATTTTTAAAAAAGTGATGGGGATGTCGCTCAGTGCAGAGGCCCTGGGTTCAGTCCCTAGTACCCATCCCCCCCAAAACGTGGTAAGATACGGTTTTAGATGTGTATCGTATTTAGGGGTCCTTGTTCAAGGAAACTAAAGCAAGAGGCAGTCTCTCATTATACAAAAAAAGAGAAAAAACAAAGAGTATCGAATGCACAGAGAAACCAGACCTTACAATGGCAACTTAATGCCTCATCTAAAGGGGCAAGGGAGGTGGTGAGTGCTGTGTGGGTCTCAGCCACACAACACATGGAGATGTGGATGTCACAGCCAGGAGACACGTCTTCGGCAGCTGTGTAAAAGCGGCAAGGAGGAAGACAATGGAACAGAGATTTAGCACGACGTTTATAAGACATATACCCGGGTGTTCCTTCCCTGTCCGGCTGGTCACAGCAGCACAGTGTTAAACAAGCTGCTGTGTATAAAAGCAGAGGACCAGCCCTGCATCCCGTCCTAGCCTTAGTACTCGTGTGACCGCGGCCGTGTCACCTAGCCTTCCCGCCATCTGTGAGGCACGGCAAATCAAAACACCTGCCACATCAACATCGAAACGCAAAACACTATGAACACACTTGGCAAATTAAAGAGTGGGCTACCCGTTCTGGCCGTGATGACGCAAAATTTAGCAATTAGTAAATGGTTAAACACTCTATATTTTAAGGGTATAGTTTTATGATGTAAACAAACTTGACTTCACGTTTGTTTAAAATAATGTGTGCGAGCTGTGCACGTCAGTATTAGATACCATCTGGTGGCAGCTAAGAGTAATGCAGGTACATTGCCGAGCTGGGTGGCGATGTCACGAAAACGGAAGTGAGGTGGAGTATCAGATACCCAGAAGCTGAAAGGGAGACTTTGACCAACATGAGCTGAATAAGACCTGAAACTAGAAAGCAGATCTAGGGCTTGGTGTTCTATGAATTTCCCAGACCCACCACTGCTTGGCTCAGTTTTAGCCAAATTGGGGAAAGAAAATCATGCCTTCTATTTATCCTTGATTTCAACACACCAGCACAGTACTTGACAAGTTTATTAAATGCGAAAATGAAAAGGAGAAAAATTAAAGGAAGCAAAAGAGGAAGGAAGGGAGGTTGAGAGAGAGAGAAATCTATAATACAGCTCATTTTGTGTTTTAGTTAGATTTTTTTCACCTTCTAATGGCCAGTTCAAATTTCTTTTGAAACATGACAATCCTATGTGAACTAAGTTAAAAGAGGCTGATCTGGGATGAATGAAAAGGAAAATATGTAAATTTTTACTCCTGGGACAAATCTGCTTGGATTTAGAACACTGGGAAGCAGGAGTAAGACACTGAGCAGGGCTGGGCATGGTGGTACATTCCTGTAATCCCAGCAGTTGGGAGGCTGAGACAGGCAGATCTCCGTGAGTTCGAGGCCAGCCTGGGCTACAGAGTGAGTTCAAGGCCAGCCTGAACTTTGTAGTGAGACCCTATCTCAGGAAAAAAAAAAAAAAAAAGAAGACGAAGACATGGAGCAGGACAGCTAAGGCCTGCATTTTTCAACAGTATGCAGTGGACAGCTGTGTTCCTTCTTGCCTGGAGTGATCTTCCCAGCACAAGCCCCCAAATACAAGGGTGACCAGAAGCTCCAGCGTCAGGTGATTGCTGCCCGCCTTTTGTAGCTGGCCCACTCACAGGCAAAAATGGCCAGAGATGGGGAAGTGCGTCCCCTCAAGGCCATGACTTCCCTTGACCTTGACCTTCTTCCATTTGACCTTAGTTCATTTTCTCTGTTTCAGAAAGTCTCCACCCTGCTCCTAGCAGCAGAGCATGCTCAAAATTTAATTATCCATGAGTAATTTTTCATAGCACTGTGAAGATCTTTGGGACACATGAAGTTTAACACTATTAGATATATCACACCATCCTAATAGATAATCAAGAACACAGGATTCGGTTACAGTGAATAACAGAAATCCTTGAACCAGTTGACTGGTCCCAGCCTTCCATACAAAAATACATTCAAGGGGCTGGGGATTTAGCTCAGTGGTTAGAGGGCTTGCCCTGCAAACACAAGACCTTGAGTTTGATCCCTGGCACCCCCCCCAAAAAAGTGTTTCATTTACATAATACTATGAAGTAAGTATTGTTATCACCCTCGCTTTGCAGTCTATGAAAGCAGAGTTCCAGGCTGGGGATAAAGCTCAATGGTAGAGTGCTTGCCTACCATGTGTGGGGCCCTGGTTCTTACTGCTAAGGAGGAAAAGGAAAGACAAGAAAAGAAAATAGGCTGTTACTCAGCTTCTCATTGCTGTAACAAAATGCTTGACACTCATAACTTGAGGAAGCAGAGGTTTGTCTCGGCTCACGGTTTCAGGGAATCCAGCCCAGTCAGTTGGTTCCCAGGCAGAGACAACATGGCAGAAGGGTGTGGCGGATGAAAGCTGCTCAACTCCTGGCATCCAGTGGGCAGAGAGCAGGGGAAGAACGCCCGAAGAAGGTGCCAGAGACCAGATACGGTCCCCAAGGTCATGCCCCGGCCACCCACCCAGACATGCTCAGTGCGTGTTTTACTGATCCAGGTGTCCCAATCCAATCAAGTGGACGATCATGGTTAAATATCACATAGGGGAGTCTCCCTTGGTGGAGACTCAGAGGATGTGTGTATCCCCAAGAGTCATTCAATCTGGAAACCAGGAAAAAAAAACAAAACAAAACACCATAAGACTTTTGTTGAAATCTTAAATAGGATTCACAAAATCATGGCTTTTTTTTTCTTTTGCTGTACTGAGAATTAATTAAACTCAGGGCCTTTGTGCTGAGCTACATCCATGCCCCTTTTTTATTTTTGAGCAGGATCTGGCTAAACTACTACATTGCCCTGGCTGATCGAACTTTTGATCCTCTTGTCTCAGGCTCCCAGAGTATGTGGATTAAGCACACTGCACCATGCCCAGCAAACCATGCTGTTATGATAAAGGAATAGAAATTCACAAAAGGAAGACAGAGACAGACTGAGATTGTTGCCTTCTTTAATGCTAGAGTCTGCAAATAAGTATATTTAAAATACATATTGTCAAGTTGTAGTCCAAGCATGGTAACAATCTGCATAAAATGTCCTACTCAAAAGTCCTGAGAATGCCTATTTCACTTCAACAGACAGAGCAGACTAAAGGTCTTTGCTACCTTGACACATAGGAAAATAATATTTAAGTAATTTTGCATTTTCTTGAACATTTCTTATGTGTATGATAAATGTCTTTTCGCTTCTGTGTATTACTATTTTGTATCTTCTATTTGTCAAGCTTTAATATTGCAGTTTATTTTATAATACACCTCTAAAAAGAAAAACAAATATAATAAGAGAAGGGTAGATTGTTATTAATTACATTCTACGTTAGAAGCAACACATATTATGGCATTAGAATTCATTAAGTAGAGGAGAATCTTGAAAAGTTCTGTAGGAGCTCATATGAAAAGACAGATGAGAGAAAAATACAGAGAATGAAAATCATTCCTAAGAAATATAGGTGTCCCTGTAGCTGAAGTTGGAAGTGGTAGTAGGATGGGTAGCGGGTAGCCAAGAAGATCTGAAACAGAAAAAATAAACAGCGATGTGCCTTAAGAACACTGTGTTGAAATAGAAGTCCAGAGTAACATTAGGTAGGTGATTCTATTCTTAACCATCACAGAGAGCCACTGATCTCACTGATTTCTGCAGTGCCTTCCATCTGGAATCCTCTGTGATTTTAAATTCCAACACTGCATTGATAGTTATCTCATCTGATTTCTTTCTGGCCACAGTCACTTTGGAGAGAGAGTGAAGGAGACTTCACTCCACAAGACTTTTGAAATTCAGTGATTTCAAAATAACACATGGTCTTAATGGCTTGATGGAAACAAATGTGTGACTTGATAAAAGACCAGTTGATCTCACGAATTTTTAAACACAGCTCTCCAAGGAAGTTTTCTATTAAAAGAAACTACCATTTAAAAAAAAGAATACATTCTTAGGGTTGGGGATTTAGCTCAAGTGGCAGAGTGCTTGCCTAGCAAGCCCAAGGCCCTGAGTTCGATCCCTAACACCCGAAAGAAAATAAAAACCAAAACCAGAATACATTCTTGATGGACACCATTCTCACTGGAGTAAAACGGAATCTCAGAGTTGTTTTGATTTGCATTTTCCTAATGGCAAAATGATACACATTTTTGATGTACTTATTGGCTATTTGTACTCATCTTTTGAGAAGTGTCTGTTTATCTTCAAGAACACAAGAAACAACAAATGCCTGTGAGAATGTAGGGGAAAAGGAACCCTTCTACATTGTTGGTAGCAGTGACACTAGTAAAATTACTGTGAAAATCAGTATGGACATTCCTCAAAAAACTGAAAATGGAAATTCCAATTGACCCAGCTATACCTTTCCTAGATATATTTTCAAAAGAGTCCAAGGCCTTGCATCATACTATGATACAGGCATACCATATTTATCACAGCACAATTCACAATAACCAAGCTCCAGAAACAGCCTAGATGTACATCAGTGGTAGAAGGATATATGGTATATACACAATGGAATATTGTTCCACCATAAAAAGTATGGAATTATTTCATTTGCAGGAAAATGGATCAATCTTGAGATCATACTATTAAGTGAAATCAGTCAGCTATGGAAAGTGAAATATTGCATGTTTTTTCTTATATGAGAAACACAAAGCATAAATTAATGGCAGAGTAAAATAAAGGCAAGATGGTAGGAAACAGGGAGGCTGACTTTTTGGAGAAGGGGAAGGAGATCAGGAGAAGAGGGAAGGGGAAGAAGGGATCACAAGAGATCAAGAAATGATACACATGTATACCAGTTTCCCAGCCAGATGTAACTATTGTGTATTACAAATATACATTAATTTAAAAGTATTAAAGCCTTTGCTATTGTTGAATTTGGTATTAATTTGCAAGGTATTTGGTTTTTTAAAAATGAGAAATAAATAGACCAATGGCCAGAAACATCCCTAAATCCTTTCACATTGATTAAACTGAATGGAGCCAGAGACAGATGACAGCAACCCAAAATGGCACAGAGGGAGGAACTTCAGACTTTTGGGGAATTTTCTGTTAAACTCCAACTCTTCTCCCTGTAGCATCTTTCTCTGCAAAGTAGCCTGTCTGTTGTTCGGAGCCCTCGAGGTCAGAATGCTTTAGCCAAAGGTCAAGGGTGACTATCTTTTGTCTTACCAGGGTCCAATTTAACTTAAACAGTTTGCTCTTATGAGTGGTTTTGCTTTTATTAAAGTATCTTTATTTTATGTTTTAGATTGTGGTTCTATCACAATCCACGTTATAGTGACTCCCCAGCTGCAGGTGGATTTTGTCTTTTACATCCTTGGAGGGCTTTTCCTACTTTTCTCTACCATTTTCCTGCCGTCTCCCACCTCCACATGTTACAGGAAGCAGATAAAATCAGACTCATTTAAGTCAGGAGTGGACATGCCTGCTGTGACTGAGCGCCCCACGGTTATGACACCAGTTGCAACTCTCTGCTTCTCATCTGGGGCTCGGGAGGGCTGAGTCCTCCGTTTCTACTATTAAAGTTGCAAGCACAGAACAATTTCATTGACAAAGTGAAAGACAGAAGCTAAACATTGTGTGCTCTCATCTCTTTCTCTATAACTTATATAATTTTTCTCTTGGGAATGGAGTGCCCTAGGCCTTTCTGTGCCATTCCAGATGAAAGAAATACCACCGAATGACAAATAGCCATGAGAATCCCTGAGCTAGATTATCTAAGTCTACTCACACACAGTCCTGCTATACTTTGCATGGCACTTTATTTTCTTTGTGGAATACCTGTTCCAGGCTTGGAAATATACTTCCTCTGATTTGGATGAATTTATAAAGGATGTGCATGTGATGGGACTATATGGTTCCTCCTCTTGGGTATGAGGCACCCCATAGTCAGAGCCCCTCTGGCCGGCCTGCAGGGACACAGGGAAACCTTGTGAAAGTCTCACCTGCCGGTGCCCTGTGCCTACACCCTCATTCCGTTCCTCATGGACTCTTTGGCTGCAACTTTGAATCGATTTATTCAAAACTCCTAATTCTTCACTCTTCCCACACTCTAGGCTCCGCTATTAAGCTGAGTACCAGATCCCCGCCACCTGCCGTCCCCAGGCCGTCAGTCAGAAGCTCACCGTGGTTCTGGGGTTTGTGTTTCGGGAGTGTGCAAGGTTACATGCGAAACCACCACTCTCTTTGGGAATATTCCCCTAAAATGGCATTTATTTCAACATTTTTCCAAAGTAAATGTTAACATGATGATTATTAAGTCTTAGGGGGAAAATCATTAAAATTGAAATATGAGAATAACGATGAGCCCTACAGAGAAGGTAGCCAAGAGTTCAACTCACTCCCCATTCGGAATCCTGCCATCACTACGTGGGCAGCGGGCTGTCTGGGCAGTTCGGCCTGCCACACGTCTCTGCTCTGCCTAACTTACCTGCGTGGACAGTGGCCTCCTTCCTCACTTCTCCGCTCTGTCATTCCCTCAGAATTTTGCTCTTTGCATCCAGTTGATGCCCATGTGCCATTCCAGCACAGGTCTAGCCGAAGTCCCTTTCTTTTTCTCCTCATCCTACTGCCACGCAACTTACTAGGCATAGTTGTTCCTCTCGAGTGGACTGCAGTCTAGTTGGGGATCCCCAAGAGCAGAACTTCAGACATGGGGAGTGGGGAGGGATGGCAAAGAAAGGTCATTTGGCCCTAACTTCTTCTCAAAGGGACTTAGCTGCAGAATCTCAGCATGGTCATCAATGATAAGGTCACTAGAGATACAGACAGATGCATTCACTTTATAACTTTTTGGTCGTGTTTCACCACTGGACCCAACTTCTATAGTTCATAATGATTCATATTTCTCATGATTTGTAGTTGTAGTAACTACTATATCTACACTTTATTATAATTTGCATTGAAAACACTGTCTTGTCAGGCATGGTGGTGCACACCTGAAATTCCAGCACTCAGAGACTGAAGCGAGGGACCCGAAGTTCAAAGCCAGCCTGGACTACATGGCAAGACCCTGTTAGGAAAAAAAAAAAAACCCAAACCAAACTAAGCAAAACAAAAAAGCATTGTTGTTCATTGGAAATAATATACCATCCAATTCTTATAAGGCTATTTTGGACTCATTCTCTCTCCCTCTCTCTGTGTCTCTCTGTCCCTGTCTCTCTGGGCTGGGGATTGAATACAGGGCATTCACACATGATAGGCTAGTGCTCTACCACTGAGCTACATCATCCCCAGTCATTCATCTTTTTTTTTTTTTGTTTTATTTTTTAGTTTTTTTGAGACAGTGTCGGACCGTGTAGCCCAGCCTGGCTTTGAACTCACAGCAATCCTCCTGCTTCGGCCTCCTGAAGGGTGGGATCGTAGATGTGTGCCACCATGCCTGGCTCATTTATCACTTTTTATTATTTTTTTAATCACCTTTTAAAATAATGGCACCTTAAGAAAAATGCCAGTGGCCCAAATTTCTCTCAGCTCTTCAGAGGTTTCACACTCATGTGACAGTATATGATGGCTGTTAAATTACACTGTCTATAATTGCTACTCAGAGTTTGCAATTAGCATGGGGTGTCATATTACAAGGTAAATTTCAGGACAGATGAATTTCAGGATAGTCTTTCATTGTCTACCACTTTTATACCTTAACAGAGCTTTTCACCTTTTTGACTTCTCGCACAAAAAGAATGCAGTAATTCCTTATTGGTGATATTGTGCCCAAGCCTCCAGGGAAGGAGCAAGCAGCAAGATATATCATGTACAGGTACAAATCCTCTATGATGAATGTTATCACTATGTACATCTAAAATGTACCATTAAAATAAAATAAATTAAAAAGAAAAAAGAAAAAAGAATGCAAGGGATTCTCCCTGATGAGCTTGGCTTTTGAACATCCTTGTTTTCTTTTCCATGCCTAACCAGTCTTATTCAGAAAAAGGATCTGATTATTCTAAGCAGAGACTTTTAGGGAAGAAAATTCAGAAGACCCTTTGGGGACTAGAACTGTGTGCTTACATTCAGGGGAAAAGAATTTACATTTTAAAAATTGTGCTTAACTTTAAGAGTTTCAAAGGAGAAAATACTACAAAGAGTAATACGACAAGTGAATTATACAGCAACTGTGAAATGAATATTGCTAATATTTTGTCTCATTTGTTCTCAGTTTTTATTTGTTTACTTAAGAAATAGTACAGTAGAGATGCAGGTCAGTGGGGGGATTAACCTTTCCTCACTTCCAAGAATTCTTTCTTCTGATGTATTTGACGTGTTCTTTGTTGTCTTCCGATCTTTGGATTAATAGATGCACATTGATCTACGTGCCATTTAATATATATGTACATATAATTATGTGCACACTTACAATATGCCTACACATTTTAATGCAATACATGTGTAAACATTAAACATAAAAATACACAGGGTAAGATAGGCGTGGTGGTGCATGTCTATCATCTCTGCACTCTAGGAGGCTGAGCAGGAAGATTGCAAGTTCAAGCCCAGTCTGGGCAACTAAGTGACTTAGCAAGACCCTATCCCAAAATTAAAAAAGAGCTGGGGAGGTAGTTCAATGCTAAGGTGAGTCCTGGTTCTAGAAAACAATAATACATGTAGTATGATTTTCTTTTGTATATGGCTGATATACAAAAGTAACATCATCCTGTATGTATCAGTCTTGATTTTTTTCCTATTTCTGTTGGCATTTTAAAGTGAAAGACATCTAACTGCTACTGAGTATTAAATTATATGAACATAATACATTCCTTTCATCCAATCTGTTACTGATGGGCAATAAGGTTTTACACTTATTCACAATTAACAGTGCTTCCGTGAACATCCTTGATATTTCTCCTTTTGTAACATATGTTTTTCTACTGTGTGTTCTGAGGCGAAGGATTAATGGGTTGTAGCTTAGGTGTATTTTCAATTTTACTAGATATTGCCATATTATTCTCCAAAAGGTCTATACTAATTTATACTCCTACAAGAGAAGATACTCTGCGTCTTTAGAAGCTGAAGTTTTTCTATTACATGGGTTAAAAATGGTATCTCAGTGTTGTCTTAGTGTATGTTTTGCTAATATTGTTTGGGTGCCATTTCATGAATGTATCAGCCGCATGGATCACCTTTTGTAGATTAGTTGTTTATATATTTTGTCTTTTTTATTGTGTTATCTTTTCTGTGTGAACTTGTAGAAGAGATATATACATGATTTAAACATTAATCCTTTGCTAATTTTGTACTGAAAAGATGTTTCCAAGTCGGTTGCCTCTCTTTGGACTCTTTCATCATATCTTTAACTATGTAGACATTTTAATTTTAATGTAGTCAAAATTATCATATTTTTTGCTTTTTTTGCCATAGACGAGACATGAAACTGTTACATTTATTTTTCAAAAAATGCCTTAGCTATTTATGCCTTAGCTTTGACCTTCCTATGAATCTTGGATTCAGGTTATTAAGTTGGCTGAAAAATAATTTTGTGATTTTTTATCAGAGTGCATTACATTTACAGATTAATTTGAGGAGATAGTTTTGTAACAGTGTGCCTTTCATTCTTGTACATAATAGTTATTTATTAAAGTGTTCTTAAATATCCTTCAAAGAAGCTTTATAATTTTCTCTATAAAAATCTAATTTTTGAAAAATTAATTTCTTGGCATTTTGTAATTTGTACCGTTCTTGGGAATGTCTTGGTACAAAGACATTATTACAAAAAAGGACTATTGGTTTCTTTCATGTTCACATTTTATCTTACTGAAAAAAATTGCTAAATTATCTTAGTCATTAAATTAATTTTTCCATTCCTTGCCTTGGATTTTGATATTATCATTATCACCTGCAATAATGACATTTTTTCTCTTCCTTTGAGAAATAGACAATAGAGATAATTTTAAAATTTCCAAACCACAAAGGACTGGAATAATGGTACATTCTATAATCTTTGTACCACTTATTTCTTGCATTAATTAAGACTCCTGGGACACTACATATTGGATAGTTGTGGCTGTCTGACTTTAATGGAAATATGCTTTAAATTTTACCATTAAGTATATTTGCTGAAGGATTTTTTAAAAGATATCCTTTTCTTATTAGGTTAATAATAATTTTCCTAATTTGCTGAAAGTTTTTCTCTTGTATTTTATAGACTGCTTTCTCTGTAGCCACTGAAATGATCATTTAAAAAATCTATTAATGTGATGAACATTTATTAATGTCATGGATTTCTGCTACTTATTATTTTATTTCTGGAATTTTTACTACTTTATAACTAGCATATTTTCAATTGAACTCGATTGTTATTTTGATTCACCTTGACTCAAATTTAGAAAGTTTGGGTTTAATTAATTTCTGAATTTCAAAGCAGTGCTTAACTGTGTCCCTTTTCAAATTTGCATTTAATCTTACTACTTTGACTGATTCAGGATTTGAAAAAGTAAACAAAATGTCCAGCCTTCAAGGAGATCTTCTCTGAACCGTGGTCTAAATCAGCCCCCTTTCTTGCCTTCTTGCTGTGCCCAGGGGAATAATCACAGTTACCTGCCACAGTGCTTGGGGACTGAGTCACCCCACAGGCGTGAATCTCCATAAGACCTGCTCAATTCACTGCTGCAGTCCTAGGGCCTAACCTACACTTAGTGTAGAGGGGACACTTAAAAGCTTATTTGTGGAATGAATGAATGAGGAATAAATCACATTTTGAAAGCTGGTGATGTGCTACAATCCTTGTTTAAAACTTGGCTAGTGATCACATAACAACTTAATATTCTTTCCTACACTACTTTTCCCAAAATATCTTCACTTGCTTGAACCGACATGCCAAAGATTATAAGGTCCCTGAGACTAGATGGGTTCTACATGATTCTCTTTTCTATCTGCCGTACCAGCACATCATAAAAATATTTGGGGAGTTTTCTCAATTTAGAAACTAACTATTACTAAAATAAACATAGCACCTGGAAGGTATTTTCTTACAGTTTTCATGCATGGGAAAATGTGTAATCACAGGCTTCAACATGCCCTCCAAACCAAAGCACCACTAGGCAAGAGATTGTTGATCTTTGTAAAAATCAGGTGTGCAGAAGATCAGCTCTGGGTGAGGACTGCGGGGGATTTCCGCTGTCAAATGGACAGAGACAACCGGCCTCTCTTGGCCGCTTGGAAGGGCCCAGGTGCTCTGTGAACAGGACGGAAGAGTTTCTATTTTCCTGATTCTTCTTCCCCACTAACAGTTCTTAATTTTCAATGCAGATGTTGCAGTTCAGGCTAGTTCCAAAGACAGTGTCTAACAGTTAAATAACTGTATCTTAAGAAGTTTCCAGGGAATTTTCAAAGTATCTTTTCCTGATTTCTTACTAGTATGCAGTGCATAGTCAAGAAAAGGAACAACTGCATTTTGTCTGTAGTGACATCTTTTACTTAATTTTAATTTATGATATTTATATCCCCAAATAATTTGAAGTACTTGCACATTCGTTTGCATTAGCTAAGCTATCAATGGGAAACACATTTATTGAATGCCCTGTTAAAGCTGCATGCATCATTTTAAAGATTTGTCAGTTTTACAATTTGAAGACCTCAGTAAGCTATAATTCAAAAGATGATGTTTTAATGAATAAATTTGTTTTCAATTTATTCATTAAAATTTCATCCTGTTGAATTACAAGTTATTGAAGAAACTTACCATGTTAGGAAGTTATTCTAGGTTCTGGGCGTATAAGAGGAGTATATTTCCCACATCATGGAATTCATAGGCCAGTACGGGAAAGGGTAGTTGTGTGCTGTGCCAGTTTACTAAACTGAAACCATGTTACCTGGAACTCACGTTTGTGTTCAATTCTGCTTTAGCACTGGCCACAGGAACATATGTGTGAGATTTTGAAGAAGGAAGGAAGGGAGGCAGCTACTCTGAAAGCTGGTGCAGGGGGGCCGGGCCCTGCTGTAGCTCGCACTTATTGACACTGCTCTGTGGCCTCACCTCGGTGACAGGCAGCATCCAGCAGTCCCTGCAGCTCCCTCCTGGTCAACTCTGAGTCCTAGACCACAGATGTGCATCTCCACAGCGAAGGCACCAGCCAATCACTGCACACGGCTGGAGGCGTGAGAGACGGACGTGGGTTCTGGTCTGTCCTCCTGCGTTCCTGCTTGACCTTGGTCCTTGCATCTCCCGTCTTCACTTCCCTCCTGACCGTTAGTCCTGCTGACCTACGGAGATCTCAGACTCGCCACCAGGCCAACAGCCTTCTCTAGACTTCTTCACCAGCACCCACACAAAGTCAAATTCCTATTTTCTAAAAAATCTCTCTCGATAAGACTCGGGCTGGCTCTAATTCTCCAATTCTATCTAACTGATGCAAGGAGATAGACATTAATTAAAGAATTACAGAGTATACTGGGCAATTACCAGTGGCTTTAAGGGATTTGAAGGAAGAATATAAACTGTGATAGAAAATATATAAAATGTCTTAATTTAGATCTGGGGAAGACCCCTTCAAAGCAGTACTTTATCCAAGAGCTGGAATTTAAGTAGATGTTAGCCAGGTTGTTAGACAAGAGGAGGGCAGGACGCCATTGGAGACTGGAAGCAGATAGAACGGTCAGAGCCCAGGAGAAGCAGGAGCAGGCGGTAAGGAAGGTCCTGGCCTCAGGGCATGTGATGCAGTTCAGAGTATCTATGCGCAAAGACATGTGACAAGAACAGGTTTCTGTTTTTAAAAGATCATTGTGGCTGCTACACAAGGAAAGTAATCATCTAGATATTTTGCAAATGATGATTTGATCACTGAGAATTAAGGATTTTTTTATAATGAAATTCAAAAATCCAGTACTTTTCTGCCCCGGAAATACAAATTACATGCCGAAAGCTTGAGGCATGAAAATAAAGACCTAGCCCTAGAGTGTCTAAGCAGACCATCAAATGCAGAAAGAGGGTGGCTTAATAGTTACTCTTGATGAATCATATCATACAATATCATAGATGCCTTTCCCTTCACACTGTTGACAGAGTCTGAGGCTTTGAAACAGGAAGGAAACTACAATATCAAGATCGTGACCTCAACAATGAATTAGAAAGATTATTTGAACCCGTGTACAAAAACATGGGAACGTTATTCTGACGAGGAACTTCTCAAGTGTTACCGAGTCTCCCTCTTTTCATCATCTCTCGAGTTATCCATGTGCCAATAATTGTGCCTACAAAAAAACATCTTGTTCTAGCAATATAGATGCTTTTCACCACCTCTGTTGCACTCCAGATTTTTGTTAAACATTTTTATTCCTTCCCAGGAAGAGGGTAGTTTGGGGCAATAATTTGTCAGGATCAAATTTGAAAACTATAATCCAAATTCACTCCTTGTTAGTTTAGATAGCTAAAAACAGAATCACCTAAAGAAAAATAATAATGGTGGTGATGCTAATGATGCTGATGATAATAATAATGAAGGGATCTGGGGGAGGTATGAGAAGACTAGCTTAAGAACAAGTTTCAAAAGTTGAACAGCTTAAAGAAAACACAATCATAGGTTTGAGTTGTTTGTTTTTCCCAAAGAAAGGAAATTCTGGTAATAAAGAAGTCTGATACATAGTGAAAAATAAAGAGATGCAAAGCAGGAGGTTATACAATGGGTTGGAAGAGTGAAAGGGTTGGAGCGGCAGAAACGAAAAGGCAGGAGGATGCAGAAGGCTTTTAGGGGGTAGAGGCAACATGACTTGAGGTCTGATGGATGGGGAGTGATAGAAAACAGATATGTCTGAGTGGGGATAACAAAGTTGAGTCGAAGGTCTTTTAAACTAATATTAATGAAGAAGGTAGTGACTCAATTGAAAATATAATTTCATAATATAATTGAATTTTATAATATAATTGGAAATATATTTTCCTCAGGTACTCAGATTCAAGCAAACCAATTTGGCCTAGAGACTACTGAGAATGGCAGGCAAACCTTATTTTCCACAGTAGCACAACCCAGGGCCACAGTCCCTTAGGCCAGAATGAGAGTGGCATTTAATTGGTTTAGACTTTTTGTTGTTGTTGTTGCTAAATTTGAGGTCTTGGCTTAATGGAGGGAAAAAAATATTTCAGAATGGTTTGTCATGATAATGACGCAATTGGCATCTAGATGTTTACATGTACTTGAGCATTATGTAATTGTGTCAAATAGAACACACGATTAGAATGTGGCTCTGTCCTTGGACACCATCCATTAAGGTGCGGATTCACTGTAAGTAGGTGTCCCCTGCAAGCACCCAATCTAGGGGAGGACAAGGTGCAAAGGAGGATGGCACTGGCTGCCACCCCTGTCTCCCTGCCCCTCTTCTGCCTGGGCCTCCAGCCTCAGCTTGGGGACCTCCTCTCCGGCCCCTCCTGGAATGCTCGCTAACCTTTCTGGACATTTCTCTGTTCCTAGATTCTAAGTGGAGAAAGCATTTCATTATTTATATAGCTGGCAAGTGAAAAATTGCAGTTACTACCTGTGATGACAAACTACTTGTGAACATTCTGTGACTTCATTTGGAATAATAAAAGATTGAGAAGCTAGGGTCGCAAGGTGTGTTTTAACTGTGGAGTACATGTGTGGCAGCTTGCCTGGAATCACTTACTAGAAGAAGGTGGCTTTGAACTTCAGGGCCTTCGCGGCTGATGTGTTCTAGCCTGAGCTCTGATTCCCCAAAAGGGGCTTCACGGCACTTCCCAGGGCTGAGCATTTGAATGCTTTGCCTTGTTCTTTAACATTCAAACTATGATCACTTTTAGCCTTAGTCCTCTTGCAAAGCTAACGTAGGCGTTCAAAGTCCTCTAAACATTAAAGTAGCACTAAGTAACTTCAATCTTCTACTCCCAGTTTTCTCCCTTCAACTGATATGGACACAAATCACAGTATTATTTTAAAACTCTTTATCTTTGGAGAGATTAGAATTCTAGAAAATCTGAAATTTATCTATTTTTCCTATCTATTTATCTATCTATCATCTATCTATCTATCTATCTGTCTATCTATCTATCTATCATCTATCTATCTTTGTGTTGTACTGGGGATTGAACCAGGGTCTTCATACCGAATTACATCTGTACCCCTTTTTTGAGACAGGGTCTCAATAAGTAGCTCAAGCTTGGCTCAGATTTTTCTGCCTCAGCCTCTCAGAGTGCTGGAATTACAGGTGTGTGCCACCACACCAAGCTGAAAAATTGAGAGATTCTTCATCAAAAATATCCCCAAAGTTATTGTTTAATGTGTACAAAGTTTCAGTCTGGCTGATGAAAAGTTTGGAGATGCACAGTGGTAATTGTTGTACAACAACGAATACACTTAACGCCACTAAACTCTCCTGCTAAGTGGTTCAAATGGTAAATTTTATGTGCAAATGTTTTACTATCATAAAAAAGCAAAAGGTAGATCTGTACCTGCCTTGGATTGGAGGTGGGGAAGGAGGTTTGGGAAAGGCCTAGCACTGCTACTTTTGCTCTAATTCTGTTCATTGTGTTCAGTAATTATTATATTTACATTTTTCCAGCATATAACTGTGTAATATTTACCCTAAAAGGGTTAATTTGAAAGTTGGAAGAAGGGGTGAGAATGATGAAGACTGGGAAGGTCGCTTGCTCTGTTTTGCGCCTTGTTTTATTTATTTGTCATTATTAGGATGTTAAAATTTGTGTCTTTTTAAAAATAAAAACAGCTCTATTGAGATATAATTCACATATCATGCAATCCATCCATCTGAAGTATCCAATCCAATTGTTTTTAGTTGGTGCACAAGGTCGTGTGCCCATCGGCACTGTTTTAGAACACCGTCACCACCCAAAAAGACACCATCAGTAGTTACCATTAGTAGTCATTCCTCATTTTTCTGTCATTTTTATTTTTAATGTAAAATTGAGTTAAGCGCAATGATCGTGAAAGCCTGTCTTGCACACCTGGCCCGCAGGCTGCCAAATGTGGGCTCTCTGGTGCCAGCTTGGCTTCCACAGAACACATGCTCCCGCCAGAACTCTTGACCGTCCAGAATCACCCTAAAGGCCTCTAGAAGCTCCTAAACCTCAGAGAAGGCTTTCTTTGCAGGCTTCTATTTTCTAAAAATCTCACTCATCTTTTGAGGCTCACCAGAAGTCTTCACCATCCTTCAAACTTCCATGAGCTGCACTGCCCCTTTCCTTGGTTTCTGGACATTCTTCTGCCCTGGCTGTCCTCCTGTTACTTTGTCCTCTCCTCTCTACTTCTTCTTGGTCTGCACTCTTTTTTTATTTCTTATCTTCCCAGAGCATCTAATTTCCCAAAACCTCGTTCAGATGTATACCATTATCTTGAAGTTTTCTTTAACAAAAAGGTTGTCAAATCATGGCATGCAGCCCCGGAATTGTTTTTATAAAGTTTTATTGGAAACTTTCTGATGTTTTGTCTATGCTGCTTTTGTACTTCAATGCGAAAGTTGAATAGTTGTGACATAGGCCATACGAATACAGAGTGCAAAATATTTGGTATCTGTTGCTTTATAGAAAAATTCACCTTGTTTTAATGAATTAAATCTGTGTTTTATTTCTTCAACTTGATGTCAGAGACTACCTAAATGCTTCTGGGCCCACTTTGCTGTCTTGTACTTTGTAGGGTTCCAGCAAATACTTAGAGAGCAAGTGAAGCTGGGCATGCTTGTGCATACCTGTAATTCTGACACTCTGAGAGGCTGAAGCAGGAGGATCCCAAGCTTAAGCCAGACTGGGTAACTAGACAATTTAGCAAGACCCTATCTTAAAATAAAAATTAAAAAAGATTTGGGGATGGAGCTCAGTGTGAAGGACTGGGGTTCAATCCCTAGAGCTGGAAGAAAAGAAGTGAGCAATTGCAGAGCTATTGGATCTTCTGCTGCTGTTGGGAGAAAACTGTCTAAGAGGAGTGACACCTTCTAGCTTCCTGCCTGAGGCCTGGCAGCTCTCACTTCCCATCCTCGCAAGACATCAGGGTAGTGTGGTGAGGGGTGCAGGTTCAGGGGTCAGAGAGCTTGGGGTTTGCATCTTGGCCTGCACTTGACAGTGTGTGCCCTTAAATGAGTTTCTAAAGTCTCCCAGGCTTCACCTCCCCATCCATAAAAAAGGCTAGCAACAGTATCTCATCAGAGGATTGAAGATTTTTAAATATGATACCTTTTGTTTGTTTGAGACAGGGTCTCGCTATGTAGTTCAGGCTCAAGCTCACTATATAGCCCAGGCTGACCTCGAACTCACAGTGATACTCTTGCCTCAGCCTCCCGAGAGCTGGGATTACAGGTGTGCACCACCACACCCAGCTATGGTACATATTGTAAGTGTTAGGTGTGGTTTCTGAAAGACAGTAAACAATCTAAAAATGGTTGACAGTTATTGTCCTACTGTAATTGCATCTTCTCCCAGTTTCTCCCCCTTTTTCTATCTAATCCAAATTTGTTTAAAATAAATGTGATTTCTTCTCTAGTCTCAGCGTGGTGAATTCTAGGATTAGAAAGTTGGGGTTCTCTTGGCGCTGAAGGGAAGATGGTGGTGGACTGATTGCTTCCTTTCACTTGGCTTTCTTAATTCACTCACAGCAGAAAGGGAGGTCAGAAGGTTGAAGAGCATATTTTGTGCTCAGTTCTGCGAAAGTACAGCCAATAAAGCTAAAACAAACACTAAGAGCAATCTCGAAGGAAAATTAAGTCCCCCAAACCCAAAGGAATAGGAAATGTTTCTGGACTATTACGTTACTTTGCTCATAGCATTATTTGATGGGGTTACCACTCCCTCAGTAATAATATTTTAAGTATCTTCCATGTACCAGGCTTTGTTTAAAATGCTAGTCACACAACAACTAAAATAATCAGATGAATATCCCTGCCCTCATGGACTCACACTCTATGAGAATAAAATAAAATCAACACAGACAGACAGACAGACAGAGTGAATCAAAGCATTAGAAAGTGACAACAATTATGGAGAAGAGTAAGATAAGAAGTTTTTGAATAAGAAAGGAGGATGAGATGTTTGCATTCTTAAGTAGGATGGTTAAATGTCATTTAAGCAAAGATGTCAGAGTTCTAAAAAAATGAGCCCAGGGATATCCGGAGGAAAAGAAATTACAAGCAGAGTGAACATATTGTACAAATGCCCAGAGGCAGAAATATGTCTGGCTTGTTCAAGAAGAGGTCAGTGTACAGCCAGAAATAATAACAGAAATGAAGTAGCCATCCTTGAGGACCTTGCATTCTTTCAAACAATTTAACAAACCCGTCTAAGTGCTGTTACCTATTATCTTCAAAACGGGCAATAATGCAGGTAAAGTAAGTCTTTCCATTTTATAGATAGGTGAGTCAAGGTTTTGTACATGTTGAATAACTGGCTCAAGATTTCACAGCCAGCAGCTGCTGGCACCAAGTGGGTCTGATTTCTACACTCTCACTCGTTGCCACTCCGTCTTTGTCTGCACTGGAGGTGGAGATGGGATTAGCTCACCTGTTTCCCCGTCTGTCTGACCTGAATATTTCCTCATTGTCACCACTCTTACCGGTTAGCTTGCCTTTAGATTTATTTTAAACCAAATTTGGAGCTTAATATAGTAGCAAGTGTTTTCTATGACCCCTTTACAACCTTGCAACACATCTAGCTTCTTTTCCTCTTTTTTCCCATCTTGATCTCCTGTTATTTTACCAGCTTTGTCTTTGTGTGCAGACCTTTATGTGGCAAGGGGAAATCTACACACTAAAGGCAACCACATTCCTCCCAAAGGGCTGATGTATGGTGGAACTTCTCGAAATATTTATTGCATACTTTGTGAGTACAAGATTATGGACAAGCATACATGGGGACATTTTTTGCATGTTATTTTGGTGTATCCCTTTATCCTTCTGCTTTTAAAAAAATACCGTATGGTTTTGAAGATTCACCTCAGTTGCTGACAGTATTACTTCAAAATTACCTGTATTCTTAATCCTGCCTATTCATTTCTTAACCAAATACAAGTTATATTAATAAAAAAACCCAAGAAATAGCACTGAAATTTCAAAAGCCTGTTCACCTTTCTATCCATTGATGAATTTTAAAAAAATCAAACTCCTATAAATATTATCCTTGCCCCAATTAAAACATCTCTTTCTTCAAAGAAAATACTGAAGACTGAACCAATTATTTTCCTTCTTTGACATGTTTAAAAGATTTTTCTGCTAGTGAAAGTATATGCCAAATTTCAAGCCAGAATTGGATAGACAGAATTTCATTTCTCTAGCATATTCTAAAAATCCCAGAACTAGAAAGATGAGGATCATGACAAAAAGAAATTGATTCTCTTGTATCAATATTTGAATTGGAGAAAAGAGTAGAAACTTTGACTATTCTCTATAAAAATACTTAAACATGAATAGTCACTGAGGTATTAGTGTTCTGGGGATGGGCACTGAAATAGGTGAAAGTAAACTATGAATTTTGTACATTTTTTTTTGGAGGAAATTCTAGTTTTTTAAAATGGAGGGATTTGAGAATATTGGCCAAATATTTGAGATTGATGTTAAAAATTTAAGTGTCAGAAAGCCAATCCGTCGAAGTTTTCTTCTTGAGAAGTTAAAGCTACATGTACTTTTAAAATCCTAAGGAAAAGCCAGGCATAGGAACCGTCGAAGGCCAGCTCATCATTTGCCAAGCGGAAGCAATTAGATCACCGGTCACAATCTATGAGATGAAGTCAACAGGGATGATTGGGTTGACTTCATTGGAAACCACTTGAGGTTTCTTTAACCTTCCTAAAGGGTTGAATTTACTACTATATTCCTGAATAAATGAATAAATATCACTTTACATAATTTCTTCTTCTTCACTCTGAGTGAATAAATAGAAAGAATAATTTAATAAATCCTCAGCACCCATCATGCAGCTTCAACTATTATTAACACATGGCCTAGTTTGTTCCTTTTTTTTTCTTCTCTCTTCTTATCGTTGGTATGAAGCATTACATCTTGATCCTTTTTATTTCTACTTCCTCTCCCACTTCCCCCTTCTCTTAGTAACCTTCAATCCAATTTTGAAGCAAATTTTAAACAGCACATCATTTCATCGGCAAATACACCATTTCTCCTTGAATTTAAAGAGTTGTCATTTGAAACGTGAAATAAAGCAACATTTATTAAAAAGTGCTGGAAATATTGCCTATGTCTAAATGTGCTTCAAAAAAAAAGTAAGAGCAAACAACCCTAGCAGTTGGTCTGCTGCAGAATGCAAGAAGCTGAAGATTCACTGTCTTTCACGGCGGGCATATGTAATGATTTTTGTCTGCCTATCATCAGGATGTCCTGGTCTGTTCTTGGAGACTTCTTCCCCCTAAGGCTTGTAGAAGACCGGCTGTCTTTCCTACTACAGGAGCTAAAGACTGGAAAGACTCACTTTTCCAGCTGCTGAGACCCACCTGCCCCAGGTTTTCCAAAGAAGATAGCTGAAGGCCTGCCGTGAAGCAGTGGCTCTAAAATCATCCCCCTTCTCCAGGGCGAGCAGCAGAAAGGAGAGGAGAAGTGGAGGAGGGTGGGCAGTGGCAGTGCTGGTGTCTGGAGTCCAGGGCCATGTGGATAGTCTACTACAGTGCTCAGCAATGAAGCCGAGGCAGGGCCAGTTTGCTAGCGAGATTACGGCTGGGGCGCTGGCTAGGCCAGTTCCTGGGCCATTCTTTGAGCTACCCAAAATTGTTTAACTAAATTCTTTTCTGAATAATTGGTAAGTTTCTGTTTTTGCTCTTTAGAATTCTAACCAATACAACTGGAGTTCATGTAAAATTTTAAATAATCCTCTCAAAGAGACCCTAATATATAAGATGTAATAAAAAAGAAATAAATCAGGCACAATAGCACATGGTTGTAAAAGGAGAAATCAGGAGGTCGAGGCAGGAGGAGCCAGGGAGCCCGGGCAACATAGTAAGACCCTGACTCAGTCAAGCAATCAGTCTACTGAAAGGAAGAAATAAAGAAGAAATAAAAATGACTCAAAGATTACCAACAAAAAGCCAGCACAAAATACATCACAGTAGCAGTTTGAGTAATCATGAGACTTTTCCAACAATGCGGTCAAGTCTCCACTGCAGTCCATTTGGACTTGTTGGTCAGGGCACTGTTTTGGATACATAATGGATGGGATTTTCTTCAACTATTGCCTTTTGTAGTAAAACAGTGTGTGGGGAGGAGTAACTTGAGATATTCACCGATTGGGTTGGTCACGTTGACATAAAGTATACCCTAGCACCCTATCTCTACCCTCAAAGTTAACGATGAAAATTCACACGCGGGATTTAGGAAAATGTAACTGACATAATGTTAAGGAGAGAGAGAGAAAGAGAGACAGAGAGAGAGAAAGAGGGAGAGAAATGGGGGAGGAAAATAGAGGGAGGCAGGAAGGTGAAAAAAAACCAAGCAAGCAAGCTAGATAGAATAGCAGTCCAAAGGGTTGCCCTATTCTGTGAGTTGTCAGTTTGTGAATCTATATGTAAATAGGAACACGACAGATCTTCATGACTCACTGCGGCAGACAGGAGACGATTTTTATTTTTTTCATAAGCTTTGTGTATGAGTTTCCTATAGTGTAAAAACTGACCCAAGTTTGATGGCTCAAAGCAACACACAGTTATTCTCCTTACAGTTCTAAAGGTCTGACATCTGGTATGAGTCTCACTGGGCTCCAATCAGTTGTGAACATCAAGAGGTGCACTGTGTTCCTCTTGGAGGCTGCAGAGGAGAACTTGCTTCCTGACCCTCCTCAGTCTTTAAAGGCCATATATGTTTCTCGGATAATGTCTTACTTTCTTTGTTGCTGAGACAAATAAATGCCATCTGCAATTTAAAGGAGAAGTTTATTTTGACTCACATTTTGGAAGTTCCAGTCCTTGCACAGTCCCTGTCTCCAGGCGGAAGCAGTAATGGTAGAAGGATGCGGCAGAGGAAAACCGCTCAGGTCTCACGGCAGCCTGGAAACAGAGTGAAGGGAGGAGCCAGGAGAGGAGCTAAACCCTTCCAGGTCGCGCTCACAGTGACCCACCTCTGCCGACCAGACCCCAGCTGCTAACAACAGATCAGCACTGATGCAACCATAATCCGGTCACCTTCCAAAAGCCTCACCGATGAGCACTTGAGCTTTGGGAGAACATCTACTTATAAACATAACAGATGGGGACCTTTTCCTTCCTCTTCCAAGTGCATTGCTCCCGCTTCTGCTTCTGTAGGTCTTTTCTGACTTGACCTTCTTGTCGCCCTCCTTCAAGAAGCCCTGTGATCATCCTGGGCGCGCCTGGGCGACCCAAGATAATCTTCCCCATCTCATGAGCTTTAATCCAACTATATCCACAAAGTCCCTTTTACCACGGAGGGCAACATATTCACAGAGTCCAGAGATTAGAAAATGGCCATTTGGGGGAAGCCATTATTCTGTCTGCTACACTATCTAAACCAATTTAATATTATTGCAAGTTTATTTTTTTCTCCTAGAGGCCCTTGTCTTCAGTAGTTTACTACTTTGTGTATGGTGTCCTTATAAAATTCTCACAAAATCCGAAGTAGAATGCCATGTTTAAGGCAAGTGGATTTACATTATTATATTAGTTTTTATTTTTGTTATCCTTTTATAAAATGAAAATTTTTTTCTTCAGATTCAAGATCATTCTGGGAATAAGTGAATTTGTAGTCCTCTGTATTTCTTTTTTTCACCACCGTAGTTAAATAATCATGTTTTTTTTTCTGCCATACTTATATTTTTTTAATTTGACAGAATATTTTGAAAGTATTGTTCAACAAAGTTATGGTTGATGTTGAACCAATTTCTCAACTTTTTAAACATAGATATTATGCTAAATGTCACTAAATATATATCACCAAAGCCCATCAGAACTAAAAATAAATAATAAGGGTGATAACTTTTGAATGATAATTCATCAAATCTTATTTTCATTAAAGATAATATGGCTTTGGGTACCTTTAAACTTGTGCAAATGTTAGGTAAAAGAATCATTTCTAATTCAATTGTGTCTTGAATTCAAAAGCAGAAATTCATGGTCAGTGTGTTTTGGTAGAACTACTTATAATGCTGTCAGGAAAAATGTTTCCTCCACTTTAACCCCCAGTTTTTGATACTGTTCTATCAAATAATATGAAGTCTACATCTGACTTATAGACCGCACAATGGAGAATGCTCTTTGATGTAACCTGTACAGTCACAGATGCTATCTCTAAGGTGGATGTGATTAACAACCCTGGGACAACCCAGCAGGGAAAAAAAAAATCACAGTATAACATTCATTTGTCCACCTGCTTTAAAAGTAAATAACAGGAGTAATTTCTTTTATCCTTTTACAGCCCACCATGAATTCATGCTCATTAGGGCATTGAGTGTGCCATGCCTTGCAGGTGGCCTCTTGTAACATGGGAATATTAATTAAGTCTTTGCACAATATTCAGTGCAAAACTAATTACTATTCAGCGCCACCAGTTTGCATCTCTGTCTTTTTGTGTTGCTGTTTCTCCTACTCAGACAGCCTCCTTTGCTTTGCCGTGTTTTTCATTTGCCTTTGCCGTGTGTGTTTGTAACTGTTTCTCTGGGGTAGATCATTTTCCAGCCTTCACAGAACCTCAGCAGCATCGTGGGTATTCTTTTGATTCCATTGAAATTCTGTTACAAAACTCTCCTTCCACCTCTTCGCACCCACTATTTTCATGCTCCCAATGATATCCTGCCAACATTCGAGTTTCCCAGGAAACTTTATGAAGATACTTTCTGAACAATATAATCTCAGCGGAAGTAATCATAATGTTAGTAGATGAGTTTGCTTATCTTGGGAAAGATGCAAGGAGTGATTTAATCCACAGGAAAGAATGTAATTGTGCAAAAGTTTTCTAATTAGAATATTCTTTTTCCAGTGCTAGAAAAATTAGAGGTCAGGCATATAGAGAGACATAATTCCTTGAAGATTATTGCTCTATAGTTTAGGCTAACCCTTGTGTACTCTGTGCAACTGATCAACCAGAGTGATTTCAGGGATCTGAAAAGTTACTTTTCTCTGAGCTAGGTTCAGAAAAACTATTCCTTAATGGCTCCCTGGAAGAGATGCTGTCTTGGAATCATAGCTCAGGAAAGGGTGCTAGTTTAACTTGTTACTGTTTGTGATTACCTGGTAGGGAGCAGAGCCTAAGGGAACTCATGAGAAGTTAATTTTTGATGAAAAGAAAGGGTTGAGAGATGGGGTAGAGAAAAGTCTAGAAAATACCAGGAGGGCAGCACCAGCAAGCAGATAGTTGATAGTTCAAAGTTCATGAGGTAAAGGTAAGAACATTTTAGGGAATGTTGCCTATTTTTCACATAGATATATTTATTCATCATTTTCACACAAAAGTTTGTAAAGACTGTTTGCTTACAGCCCAGTTACATCATTGGATTTCAGCTCCATAAAGCAGTAATACTTCACATTTTAAACCTAGTGACCAACATGTGTTCAGATAAAAGTTTTGTCCATTCCCAGGGTGAAAACCACATGAAAACAGAACTGTTTTGATCAAAGGGCATTGACATTTCAGGGAGTTGCTCGCCCCACAGTTCTCGGCCTCCTTTTTTTCCCTCTCACAGTCCTTAGGCAGCTTTCTGATTAAGGGTTGTTCTCATAATCCACCATTTAACGTCCTTTGAAATGAGGGGCTTTTACTCAATATAGTCATGATTGGAACCACAATTTGGGGAAGAGAAATCACACTCCATTAAACAGAAAACATGAAAAATTGCTGATACCCTAATTTTGATAATTTCCTCACTCAATTGTTCTTTTAACAGCTCTCACTGATGACCTACTATGTATCAGATACTTGACAGTATCTGGAGATACAAATGTGACTGACATGGATACAGTCCCTGCTTCTCAGAATCTACATTCTAGTCAAGAGCCAGCCAGGTGCTACCATGTGTACTTGGAAGGAATCATTTGCTCAGAGCCTTCTCCCCATATCCAAGTATGCTCTTCCCAAAGCATATTTTTCCACAGATAATATTCTTAGAGGGTCTATGACAACTTTCTCATGCTGCCAAAAGCTTCAGAGATTATCTAGGTGGAGGCTAACACGCCAATTGAGAATATCATTTGAGATATGTTGAAAGATTGCTACGGCATTACCCAATCTCAAAAGACACTGTTATTCATCTTACTTTCCGGGACACAATAGCCTATACCCACAAATCTAAGGAGGAAAGGTTTGTTTTAGCTCACAGTTTGTAGAGGTTTCAGTCCGTAATCAGCTGGCTCCAAGATGGGGCAGCATGGCAGAGGGGCCTGGCAGCAGGAAGCAGAGCGAGAGAGATCAAGGGAGGAGAAAGGGAGACAGACCCTCCTAGACTGTGCCCCAGTGATCCCCCTCCTCCAACCAGGCTTTGCCCCCCATCACATTTAGCTATAAATTTATCAGTGGGCTAATCCATCGATGAGAGTCACATCCCCGTGTTCCACCCATCACCCACCACCTAGGAGCTCATGAGGCTCATAAGTGGGATATTTAGATATAAACCGTAACATCATTCTGTGGCCAAAATTGGTATTTACAATTAATTGGTGTTAACAGTTAAAAGAAGTTTTCAGTTTTGCAGAGTGGCTCAATGGTAGAGCATTTGCCTATCATACACAAAGCCTTAGGTTTGATCTCCAGTACTTCAAAAGAAAAAGGGGGTTTTCCCTTCATCCTACTTAATGTTTCTCAATTCTCTCCACCTATGAAGTTCTTTGGGACATTTAAAATTTACTCTCAATCTCAAAAGGTCATTTCTTTTAAATCTTTCTCTTCTCTGTCATTAACAAATCATAGATATGTGGAGACACGCATGTCCATGTGGTATGATCTCAGGGAAAGGATCCCGGGCATGTGCTGACCAGCTTCACGGTAGCTCCTACGTGAACTCTCAGGCTTTGGCAGATTTTTCTAGAGTTGCCTGCCCCACCTTTCTGGGATTCCAGCGTCAATATTTTACACCATGCCATTCCTCCCCCTGTGTACTCTCCAAACTGCTCCAAATCACTTCTTTTCTTTTAAAAATGTTCCTTAATTTTATTGATATTTCTTCAGATAGCTAGAACACTTTAATGTGAGGCAAGACAGAGCCAAAAAATCCTTTGAAGGTAGTAACTAACATAACATTAGT
Source organism: Hystrix cristata (assembly GCA_004026905.1). Taxonomy (NCBI): domain Eukaryota; kingdom Metazoa; phylum Chordata; class Mammalia; order Rodentia; family Hystricidae; genus Hystrix; species Hystrix cristata. The sequence goes on along the minus strand of PVJO010007386.1, from coordinate 36,591 downwards.
TTATAATTAATGTGATCTTCTCAACACTGTGTGATAATGAATCCCATCCCACAGATAGAGAAACTGAGTAGAGATGCGAAGCAATTGGATAAAGATCACACTGTCAGAAAGCATCTGGATCTAAACTCAAAAGTCAGTCTCTGACACTCAAGACGAATCAAAGCGGTATGTATTGCCTGCATTTCTGGACATTTGAAATTATCATTTTGCTTGGCAGCCATTCTAGTAGGTGCGAAGTGGTGAAGTTAGTTGTTACTTTTCATCTACTTGTTTATTGACTACTTCTATTTACTAGTTTAATAACCTGAATGATGTTACTTACTCAACAGTGTCTGTCACTCAGTAGGCACTCAAGAGACATCTTTTGACTGAACGAAGAATGACCAGTGGGCCACAGGGAATATACTTTTTCATATAATTTTTAAACTAACTAGCAAATGTAATGGCTGAGGATACAGCCCAGCAGTGGGGTGCTTGCCCACATGTGTGAGGCCCTGGGTTTGAGCCCCCACACCACAAATTGATAAATAAGATAAAAAATACATGTAGATGATAAAAACTCAAAATATATAGTAAAGTCTTTCTCTCCTTGCCTCCACCTACCTAATTCCTCTCTCCAAAAGCAACGACTATGATTAATTTCCTGTGTCTACTTCTGGAAATGTTCTATGAACAGGCAGTCTTATAGAAATATATAGTCCTTTTTCTTCATGTGTAGTGGTGGTATGCTAACTTATGAGCAAAGTGAAGATTAGCAGGCCGAGCAGACCAATGGCTGCTTTGAGGCTCACAGGCCAGAGTGAAGACCTTAAAGTAAACAGGGCAACCCAGTAGGTCAGGGTCAGGAAGGTGAAATAGTACCGAGGCTCAGGATCAGAGGCTAGAACAGGTGTGTGCGTGTGTGTTTTATATCTCTGCCTGCACTTAGCAATATCTTCCATCAGCCCTTCTTATATCAATATCAGTTAACTTCTGGATGCCTTCATGGCAGGACAAATAGATATATCATGAAGAGATCGTGAGTTTGTGAGGACTTTGAGGTCACAGTGTGATGCTGAGGTTGCAAATGGCCAATAAATATCACAGTTGTAGCAATGGAAATGACAAGTACGTATCTGGGCTAGAGATAAAGACTTGGGCATTATTGGTGCAGAAGGGGATGCTGAAGTGGGTGGGTGGCAATGAGCCTTCTACAGTAAAATGTGTCAGAGCGATTAGCCAAAGGCTGGACTTGAACAATGCCCATAGACATCGGGGAGGTAAGTGAGGGATTGTCAAAGACACAGAAATACATTTTATCACTAACAGGGGAAATTTATCATGGGCACTATAGTGAAGTTTCTTTACTTAAGACCCCTAAATTCACTCTGAATCCACATGAGACTGAATTTCCTGTATTTCCAGTAATTTATTTACTCTAAAATGAAATGCTTTCCTAGAAAATTGGTCTGTAAAAATATATAACTCTAAAGACAGTTGCTCCCACTGTTTGCTGATAAAGAACAAGAAAAAAGCAACATGTTCCCTCTACAAATAGAACAATCAGTCCTCTGCATCCACAGGTTCCACACCTGTGGATACAACCAACCACAGATAGAATATATTATTTAAAAAAATTGTGTCTGTACTGAACATATACAGGCTCTTTTTTTTTTTACAATACTCCCTGAAGGATACATTATAAAAACTGTATATACAGCATTTACATTATATTAGGTGTTATAAGTAAAATATATGAGAGGATGCAGTTGGGTATATACAAATACTGCTTCATGTTATAAAAAAGGGACTTGGAAATCCACAGATTCTGGTGTCTGCAGAGATTCCGGAACAGATTCTCTGTGGCTATGTAGGGGTGCATGCTGGGCAAGCATTCTACCACTGAGTATCCCCAACCCCAAACTCTATCCTTAACTTGTTCCTCTGACAGATACTTGAAATATTTCCTTTATTCTTTACAGTCTTTCATTTTTCTTCAATATGTTAAAACCGTAGCTTTTTTGACTTTACTCATTCCATATGTAAGATGATAATTGTCCTATCTACAGTGTAGTGTCATTTTTATCTATCTAAGTGGGAAAAATCAACTCTTCCTGGATCTTCAGTTGAGTTTTTCTTGGTTTACCTATGAAAGCCATTTGTGGTTTTCTCTTTGGGACACTGTGCATGGGGCTCATTTATATGTTAGAATAAAACCTCTGTATTTTCAACTTTTCTTTCCCTTCCATATTCCTATTTCCTTTATTCCCAAATATGTAAGACTGCCTTCTAAAGAGTAGGATAAGTCTCCCATATAACAGCTTCCAATAATGCAAAGTGATGTTTGGCTTTAAAGAAATAATGCGAATCTCGTTCTTTGGCTATTTTACAATGAAATTTCGCTCTTGGCTTTCTATGTAGGGCTCACTAAGTCTCGACGCTATAGTGTTCTTTGAAAGAGACCAAGTAGTTAATTCTCAATCCTACTATACTCATAGGAATAGATAAGTCCTGCCAACTCAAGAGCTAGAGTCTACAAACCAATAAAATGCAAGCCAATAACACATAGAAAGCAGAATTATAGCAAAGAAGGAGCCCACGTATTCTCAAGAAAATACAGCGAAAAAGAGAAACCTTGAAAACATTTATGATTTCATATGCATTTATATAAACTTACTCTATTTAATTTAACCTACATTTATGGACTATTTGTCAGGTACTAGGTACTCTATTTAATGCCAGGAAGGTAGACAAAAGTAATGCATAAAATGATCACAACCTTTTCACAGAGAAAACTAAGTGTGACAACACTAGTATTACTGAGCCCCAAAGGAATGGAATTACTGACAGAAATGGGCATGGGAAGGGAAATGTAGATTTAAAAAATTCAATCCAATGTAAGAATTCTGTCAGGAAGGTACAAAATCCTGTGTGAAATCCAGGTAGACACGGGGACAAAGTTGTATTTAGCAGTGGAGGGCTGGAAAGTCACCTTCTGCATTCTGTCCCCAGAACAGCTGCTCATCGCTCTGTGGCCGAGCTTGTTGATGATCTCTCCTCGGGTTAGGGAAACAAAAAAACAGCTATGCTGGCTACGCTCCTGGCCAACAAAAAATGATTAGGGATACGGGAGTGACAGTAGCCATGAGGGAAAGTGGCCCCAGGAGAGAACGGCCAGGGAGAGGGAGCAAGTGTGAGTGGCCCTGACTGGGGAAGTAGTTGTAGGATGTTGAAATAAATGGAGGCATGACCCCTTTTCTGAGCCCAAGAAGGAATATGGGTAAAGAGAGATTGGAAGTTTCCCAACCAGACTGGAGGTTTCTAGTTTTGCAACAAAACACTGATAAGGTCATTAGAAATGATATCAAGAAAAAAGGAGACGAGAGCACAACACAGACCAGGGCAGGTGCTTTGGTGCACCAAGGAGGTTTCGTGGTGAAAACATAGGTGAAAAAGATGCAAGCTGGGACACAAAGTGTCCACACTTTGGGACACAAAGAGCACATAGAAGACACAAGCAAGAATCAGCCATACTCTTATGGGATAAGATACTAGGTTTGATATGTTAACTGTGGACTTCCTGTGTCCCCATTCCTGTTACCTTGTAGCCTTCCCTCAACAGCAAGCTAGACACAAGGCACCTCCTCACTCAACAGAGGGGCATCGCTACACCCGACCAGAGGAAAAACTCATCTGGGGCCTACTTATTTTCAGAGCTTTTTCAACATGTCAGATTACCCTAGACCGCATATAGTGAAGGCCATGTATTCTATGTGAAATCCCTTTGTGTGTGGTGGGGGAGGAGTTGGGAACGGGAGGGCTGGTCTTCTGGGCTGTAAGTTCCTTCTCTACTCCTCTCGCCACCATACACAAGCACACGAGAACTCCGTGGGCTTGGGACTGCCACAAGGAAGGGAGGCATTCGATCCCTTTTATAAAGAGCCCTAGGGAGGCATCACCACCTCTTATCAACTCATGTAGGCAGTTTCGACAGACAGGTGTCTCTGCTTTATTAAATCACAGTCAGCATAAATTCTAGCAAGGGAATGATACCCAGAACTATAGCAAGCATGATATGATCTCTTCTAGTTTTGCAACATAAACATTTTTATCTCTTAAAGAGAGAGTTTTCAGATCTGACCTACTTCAGAACCACAGTCAATATCACAAATTGCTAATCCTATTTGCTTCTCAAAAGAAAAAAAAACCCTAATTATATTAATTGTAGAATTAGTCTTCTAGACTATTGTACAAAGAATGAAGTATAATTAAGACATTGGCCCCTTCTTGATGCACAAGACACAGTTTATGCACAACAACGGTACATGGATTCCATCTATAATGTTTGAATAGTCACAAAGGAAAACAGTTATTTAATGGATGAGTGACAACATGAAAAGACGCTTCCAGCAGCATCTCATAGGAATCTATCCTATCACCAAAGAAAAGCTTAACAATGACCAGGGTAAAAACGTAAAAAGAATAAATTGTATTACACAAACAAAATAAAGCTGGTGGAATAGATAATACGGCAGATAGCAAAATAAAAATATTAAAATTTCTCAACTGTTCATAAAGTGGGCTGAAATACCAGAAAGGAAACATAAATTCTATAAAACAACTGGTAAATTGTGCTGTACATCTTTTATATATGTATGATTTACTGTAAGCTTATGTATGTATGTAGACATATATTTTTTTCCAGAAACCTAGTTGTTGGGTATTTTCCAACTTGACATCAGGCCCAAACAGATGGCAAAGGTGATGAAAGAGCCCCGGGGGAGCACTAGGCCTTGCTCCCTTGACCCAGCACAGCTGTATCTGCCCCAGGGCCATCTTCCACTCTCTAGTTACTATGAGCTAGTGGACCGTTTTCTTTGTGATTGCTTAAAGCAAATTTTAATGGGGAATTTTGTCCATCGACTCCAAGCATTATGTGTCATGGACAAGTTTAGGGAACGGTAGTTTTTTTGAGTGCTGAGAAAGAGGTTTCTGCAGGTCCAAAGACCCATGATCAGATCATGATTTAAGCGGAAGGGATTAACAAGCTCTATTCCAAAACTCGGGATCCTGCTTTGCTTGCTCTCCCGCTCCCCCGACTCTGCCCTCACGCCTCGGGGCACTAAGTCCCATTTTTCAGCCAGTTCTGCAAATAGGTTTCTTTTGGTTCTTGCAGCTCCTCCTCCTGCCCGACACTAACACCTTCACGATCAGTCTTGCCTTTTGCTTAGCACACTTTTGCTTAGCTCCAGACCATTCTGACCCTGAGGCCCAGCTGCTGAAGACAGCATTCCCCGCGCCATTTAGTTACCGGCAGCTTGTCCAGCCCCGATTTCCCCGGGCTGTGGTCCTGCAGGGAGGAGCTCTGCCCGCCTCTCTGATGTGCGCTGTGGTTCTCAGCAAGCCCCTTCCCATCTGCAGTGCGGCGCCTCACACATACGGGCACTCTGCGAGCCACAGCAGACCTTTCCCTGAGCCTGCGGGGGCCTTCCTCCCGATGCTGGTTCCTCGTTAGCCCGAGCTGCAGCCAGTCAGGCTGGGACCTGACGAGTCCCTTCCCAGAACTGCCACACCTGGTGTCCTCTGGCACGGAAAACAAAACCGTACGCTGCAGGTGGAAACCATTTGCACTGCTGACTTTGAACACAGGACTTCCGAATTCTACTTGAATACTGAATTGAATGGTTCTGTTTGTGAAAATGAAGCTTAGTGCTCTAAATTGCTTACTAAAAAACTAAATTTGATTCTAGGTAGTGAGTTGACACGGACTTAGGAAATTCTTTTAAAAATGATAAAAATTGTTTCTTGTTGTTTATTTTTAATTTCCCTCTCTTTTTCCTCCACCTGTTCTTTTGAAAAGTGAACGCCACTAAAACCAAGGGTAGAAAAAGAAGCACTAAACTAAAAACTCACAAAAGCTCAGTTCCCAAGCCGACAGCCAACGAGCCAAGAAGCATCCCTCTCTCTGGCCTTTTTAGTGAGTGCAGACACTGCCTTTGTCTCAGTGCTGGGAGAAATGTTGCATTTTATTTTTTTGCCTGAAAAAAAATTAAGGTGAACATACTCATTGCATTTAAGTGGTTATATTTGCCAACATCAGAAGTCTTGTACTGATGAGTTGAGAGAACTAAAAATATACAAATTTACTTTATTCTGCTTGAAAGAAAGAGACGAAGCAAATGGAACCAGTTAACAACCTTAATCTGAAATTGTTTCAGAGACTACAGGAAAAAATGAGTTTAAAAAGAGATGTTGAAGGGGAAAACAATCTTCAACAGATAAGTCCTACTCAAGATCCATGAATATAATAATGTAATTATTAAAATAGAGAGTTTCTCTCTCTCCAATCATATCAAGGCTTTCTCACAGTAATAGGATTTCCATTAGTTGTTCCCTCAAACTGTTTGTACTACAGCTCACTTGATGGATGACATTTAAATATGTGACCCTTCCACAGGCATGCCCAACTTTTAATGAGTCAAAAAACATTTTATGTGTGTGCAGAAAGAAAGCACTGCAAATATTTATCGTGGCCAGACCTATTAAATGCAGCTCAAAGGGGAATAAGCAAGGCTACTAGTTACGTATAATTCCTGATACACCGGAGATAATGCCACATCCTTCTATCCCATTCAACAAAGCCTTATGGATTTTAGGTTGAAAATTATGTTATTTAGGGTGGAAACTTTTCATCCACTGAAATATATTTTTGCAAACTGGGGAATTCTACTTCCCATTAGTTATACATTACTGCGACACACTTCTCAAATGATTGACAGTCGTAGTCTTGGGATATAGGTCCTCCAGTGATGAGGGGGAGGGATAAAGGGAACAAGAAAAATACTACTTTTATGGGAAATAGAGATATGGAAGGAAATGGCGTGCAGAAGGAATAAAAAGAATTTGAAAGCAAGTGTGGCATATTAGAGCATCAGCTCCTTTGACTTCTCCCACGTCAGCAGCTGCAGGTTGGAGACAGAGATATCTCCTGACTCTGTCCTTCGTCCAGAGAGTCCCGAGCGTGGAGTCCAGAGAGAAGATGGCCAGGGACAGGTCAGCATGTCTGAGAGCTCCTTGTGAGCGTGACGAGTGAGAAGATAAGAGACAATTTTGACCACGGGTCTCACTCACTAAATGTTTCCCTAAACCCACTGAGAACGAAGTTAGGATTCACCATTTTAGTGCCAAACACCTCATTCATTGCAACCCTGAACATTTCTTGAAAATTTCCCTTTCAGAGTAGGGCAGCTACTCTGAAAGACTTTCATAGCAGAACTTTAGCCATAACAGCTAGTAAGTAACTAGGTAGGAATTTTAGCATTAGCACAGAGGTAAGATGCTGACAGGATACAGCTGGCACACGCAAGGGATAATTAGAGAAGGTTCACAATCAGGCAAAAGGAGCAGGGTGTGGGGAAGGGATATGAGATTCAGCATCGTGTGAGTGCCTTCTGTGGGCTGATCCCAGGCATGCCAGAGGGAAAGAGGAGAGAAAGGATGTGGCCTATGAAGGCGAGCCTCCCTAAGCACAGGGCAAGATGAAGAAGAGAGTTTCCACGTAGCCTTCTCTCATTCTCCTACCTGGCTCTTCATCACTCTGTGTATTAGTCACTTTCCCATCACCAGGAAAAAATACCTACCACATTCAGTTTAAGGAACAGAGGCTTACTGTGCTCACAATTTCAGCATGTTGGGTTCAGTCCATGGTTGGCTGGCTCCAAGGAAGAAACAGCATGGTGGAAGGGAAGGGTGGGGCAAAGCTGCTCAACTCACAGGAGCTAAGAAGGAGAGAGAAACAGACAAGGGGGGGAGACAGAGAGAGAGAGGGAGAGGACAAGAATACATCCTTCTAGGTCACAATCCCAGGACCCCCCTCTTCTGACTAGGCCCCACCTCCTAATAGCACTTTGCACTGTGAGTTCAGTGTATTAATCCCCAAAAAGTATTGCACCCCCATGATCCAATCACCTTCCCAAAGCCCCACCTCTAAACACATGAGATTTTGGGGGGACCAACATGAAATTTGGGGGGTATATTTTATATCTAATACTCTGAAAAGTCACTGACAACATGGGTGGCAAATTTATTCTTTTTGAAATTTGCACTGCTCTCCACTTTGATTTGGGGCACATTCCACTATTGAAAAAAAAAAAAATCACACTCAAAACAAGAATTTTGGCCCAGAGGCAATCTAAACAGTCTGATCGAAAATTTGGTGCCTTCCTAAAGCATAAATATGGTCTGGACTTACAGCCTTTTGTAGAATTTGGTTCCTGCAGGCGATAAGTCTCAAAGATCAACACATCGTTATTAAGTACTTCCACTTAACTTCATGGGGCCTCCATAATCTAAAGGACTCGAGAGATGTACTTACAACCTAAACAGGGCTTTGTTCATCAGCTCTGAAGAGGGGTGAAGATTTTTTTCTTCTGGTGAACTTTGAAATGTTGAAGAATAATTTAGCTTAAAATTTACAAGTCTCAATAAGTTTGATTCAATATGAGAATAAAACGTTTTTCTTTTGCTATCTAGGTAATCCATATAGGGGCCTCGATTTAATGATTGGGTGCCAGAATTTTGGTTTATCAAGACTTGTGGCCCTACTTGTCTTTTTCATAAGGTTTGAAGGGGCCAGGCAAAAGAGACTGTTGTTATTCTGATCTGCAAACCCTAATTCAAATTTCGTTAAAGTATATTATGTATTTAACTTTTTTTTGGTAGTACAGGGGATTGAACCCAGGGACCACTGAACTAAATCCCCCCATCTCCAGCCCTGTTTAAATTTTGAGACAGGGTATTGCTAAGTTGCCCAGACTGGACCTAAACTCGGAATCTGCCTGCTTCATCCTCCTGAGTAGCTGGAATTCCAGATATGTACCATCTGTGCCTGGCAACACATTTTTATTATTATTTTTATAACATTTCATTAAAAATTATGGGTGAAAAAAAAGTTGTGGATGATAAAAACGTCCTATGTTAGGAAATACTAGATTATTCAAATATAAATGATCTTTCCTGTCCTTCCTATTTTACCGCGATGTGTTTCCAGAGGGGCTAAATGTGCAGACTCCCCGACTCCTTGACCATGGAGTCCTACTGACGCACACCATCTTTAAGTCCTATGTTTAATGGAATAAATTTTGAAGCACTCTCCTCCCCATAATTCTCTAAGCTCCTATTTTTCCAGTAACACTGTATTGATCCCAGCAAGTCTCGACCTAGGAGCAGACTACGATTTCAGGAAGATCTAAGAACTGATGAAGGCTTCTCTGGGTGGAGCTAAGAGAACTAAATTTATTTTTGGTTTTCCCACTTGTGGACTGTGCAACATTGAGCAAATCAAGGCATCTCTGGGACTCAACTTTCCTCCTAAGCAATTAGTAAGTCATTGACTCAATAAGTCATTGATAAGGCTGCAAAACAGAGGGGTATTTCATGAAACATCAGCTATATACCTACCATGTGATGCAGCTTTTCTACTCCTGGGTATTTACTCAAAGAAAGTAAAAGTATGAGTCATAGAAGAATGTTCATAGTAGTTTTATTTTAATAGCAAAAAAGTGGAAACAACTCCATTGTCCATCAGTGGGTGAACAGATAAACCAATTGGTGCTATATGGCATAAATGGAGCACTACTCAGCAACGAAAAGGAATGAGCTATTCACACACACAGCCAGAAGGTGAATATACATACACCTAGTAAAATGAACCAGGCAAAAAAGCATATATAGTATATGACTCTGTTTATATAAAGATCTAAATAAATACCAGCTAGTTTATAGTGAGAGAGAATGTGTCAGTGGCTGCCTAGGGACTGGGAGAAGGGCACAGGGAGGACAGGAGGGAGAATTACAAAGAGATGTGAGTAAACTTCTGGGAATGACAGGCGTCTTCGTATCTTGATTGTTGTGAATATTTCATGGATATATACATATGTTAGTTTTTAGTATTTTCCCATTTTAAATATGTTCAGTGTCTGAGAGTTTTGGTGTCTCCACATCTTCCACAACACCAGCACAGCCATTCTTTCACGTTTTAGCCATTGTGATAGGTGTGCAAAGGTACCTCGTTGTGATTTGAATTCGCAAACTAAAGACGTTAAGCAAATTTTTATATGCCTGTTTACCATCCATATATCTTCTTTGGTGAAGTGTCTTTAAATCCTTTGCTCTTTTCTTATTTGATGTTTTCTCCTCATTGATTCTTGAGAGTTTTTAGATAATCTTGATACAAGTCACTTATCAGAACCATGATTTGTGAATATCTTCTCTGTCTGTGCTGTTGGCATGATGTGCAGGAAATGTCTGTGAAACCCAAAGCTGCAAAACTTTTTCCCAAAAGTTTTCTTCTAAAAGCTTTATGATTTGGGATTTTTACACTTAGGTCTATTATCCAGTTTGAGTTAATGTTCGCACATGGTGTGAGGTGTGATTCAAGGTTCATCTATTTTACACATGGATAATCAGATTTTCCAGAGCTATTAGTTGAAAAGCTGCATTTTCAACAAGGCATAAATTTTATATTTTGTCAACAACAAATTGTTCATTTATGTTTGAGTCTGTTTCAGGGCTCTATTCTGTTCCACTGATCTGTTCCATTTGTTTATGTTGACTCCAGAGAATCAGGCTGTCTTGCTGTAGCTTTATAAATTTGCAAATTGGGAAGAGTTTACGCTCTCAACTTTTTTCTCTTTTCAGTTTTTAACTATTCTAGGTCCTTGGTCCATTCATATAAATTTCAGATTCATCTTGACAATTACCACAAAAAATCAATGGTAGTTTTGACTATATTGTACAGTATTTAATCTGTAGACCAATTTGGAGAGAATTGATCTTTTAGCAACTTTGAGTCTTCTGATCTATGACCATGGTGTGTCTCTATTTGTTTAGGTTTAATTTCTCTTGGAAATATTTTATAACTTTTAGTATACAACTCTTGCACATCTTTGGTCAAGTTTATCTCTATGCATCATGTTTTTGTGGTACTGTAAGGCACTGTTTTTATTTTAACGTCAGTTTTGATAGTATATTGCTAAAATGTAGAAATACAATTGATTTATGGATTTTTGTATATTGATTGTATATCTAGCAACCTTGCTGAAATACTACCTTTAGGAGTTTAAGATTCTGTCAGATTGCTTTTGTAGACTATCAAGCCATCTGAACATCTTTTTAATTTAACTTACTTCTATTTTCGAGACAAGAGTTTTCTATGTTGGCCAGTGGCCTTGAACTTATGATCCTTCTTCCTTAGTCTCTGAAATAGCTGGGATTATAGGCATGCACTGCCGCACCTGGCTGCTATTATTATTATTTTTGTATTCTTGCACTGGCTAGAAACTCAAGTACGGTGTTGAATAAAAGTGATGAGAACAGACATATTTGCTTCAGTCTTGACCTTGGGGGGAAATTATTCAATGTATCATCATTAAGTATGATGTAAACTGTAATTTATTTCATAGAATTCTTTTATCTGATTAAAGACATTTCCTTGTTTTCCTAATTTGGTGACAGTTGCTTATTTAAAATGATATCAGATTTTATCAGATGCTTTTTATGCCTACTGGGTATTTTTAATTTTGGTGTTGATATGGTGAATTGATTTCCAAACGTTAACCATTTAGATTCCTCAGATAAATTTGCCTACTCCTAATGGATTTTCCTTTGTATACATTACTAGATTTGATTGCTAAAGTTTTATTTAGAAGTTTTGCACTTATATTTATGAGGATTATCAATCCTTTCCTCCTAGGACTCCAGTTACACCTTATCAGCTCACTGACGCTCTGTTCATTTTTGTAAAATTCTCTTTTATGTGTGTTTTGAGTGGTCTCTATTGCTACCTTTTTCAGTGTAGTAATCTTTTCTTCTGCAAATCTGCTTTGTATTTAATCTCATCCCATATGTATTTGTTTTAAACTTCAAACATCATTATCTTCAGATCTAGAAGTCTAGTTCTGTTCTTTTTAATACATCTTCCATATCTTGAACTTTTTGAACATATGGAATACATTTATAAAAACTGTTATACGTGCTTGTCTGCTAATTCTGGGACCTGGATGTGTTCTGAGTCCACTTTGGTTGATTTTGCCTTCTTTGTGGGTCTCACTTCCCTGCTTCTTTGCAAGCCTGGCACAAGCATAGGGCTTGGCTCGCTTGTTCTCTCCTCTTGGGGAGCGCTGTCCTTTGTCTCTGACATCTTCATCCATCAGCCCTTCGCTCCATAGCTGCAGCAGCCATTGGTGTTAGAGCCTACACCACTATTTTATTAGAGGTTGCAATATGGTATTTAATGCTCTTATTCTTACTGCATTTATTAGTGGGAATAATTTTGTAAAGACCTTTCCCACAGCTTCCAGTTTGTTTTCTAGTGGTACAGTTCATAGAGAAGTGGAAGAGTAAATGCTTTTCTCCTAATTTTCAGTTTTTAGAATAACTAGCTACTTGGCCACCAACCTCTGAAGGTAATCACTGAGCTCCTTTTTAACATGAAAGTTACTGTGAGCTCGTGGTGTTTGATGTACATGTACTTGATGGTCAAGTTATTCCATCTTTGGCTCAACGGAACTTCTGCAGACCGGCTTCTGTGCCCTTCTGACATCCTCAGGAGTTTGTGATAGTGTCTTTGATTTTAGAAAAAATACAATTACCTCTCGTCCATATTGTATATTTCCTCCTAGATGTGGACTGTTTACCTAGGCACCCTCTGTCTTTTTTTTAAGTAGGAAATGGTATTTAGGGACCATAATCTGGGTGCTGGGTTTGCTTATTTTTCCTGGGTTGTCATTGCTTCTAAATTTTTCATGGAAAACTTGGAAATAAATTTTTATAGAAGGAAGAAAAATGAATCATGGACTTAAACCAATATTTACAGAGTTTTAGTTAACATTTTTGGTTTTACGTTTTCTGGCTTTTCTCTTACTCTGAAAAAAATCTCAGTTCTGACCTGGTAGGAAAATTATGTGCACATACACATGTTTATTTACATATGTATGTATATGATAGTCTCAAGGTAACAATATAATTACTACTATGAGCAATAAAAACTACTTAATGCAAATTAAGAATTCTTTGTATTATTTTTCCTATTAGGATATATTCCATTAGGTTAATTCAAAATATGTTGTGAAGTCATCTGAATTTTTCCTCACGTTGTTTTGGCAGTTAAATGCTATACATTAAATAAGTTTGCTTATTTCAGTTTACTTGCTATTTTTAGTGATTACTCTTTTTAAATTTTACTTTTAAATTATGTAAAATATTAACTTTTAAATGACATAAAATATTAACATGGTTCTGAAGTAGTCTTGTGCTAGTAAATATTTAATAGCTGTCTCCCTGGGAATAAAGCCCTGATTTCTCTTTCACTCTTCTGTCCCGCCCTCCCTTCATCCTTCCTGCCAGTCTTCTATTTTTGAGATGGTCTCACTAAATAGCTCAGGTTAGCCTCAAACTCTTGGTCCTCCTGCCTCGCCCTCCTGAATAGCTATAATCACAGGCATGCTGGACTGATTCTGCCAACTTCTGTGTTGTAAATACGACCTCTGGCTGATTTCAAGCTAGCAGTGTTAGTCACCGAGTTCAGAAGGAGCAAGGTACACAGTTGCACACCATCATGTGGTGTTTCTACCATGCGCATAAAATACATCGAAATAACCTCATCGCACATAATAGTAAAGTGTAGTAACAATAAAGCTTGGTGAGTTTGACTGTCTTTTTAACACAATTAACTTAATGTTATTTTATATAAAATAATTTTTAATAATAGCTCTCTCGTAACTGGCTCACAAAATTCTTGAAAGTGCGACACCTGGGCCATTAGCTGGTCTAAGCTGGTTCCAGCACTCGACTTGTTCCGCAGTAAAAACCACAAAACTAAGTACGTGTAGAAAATTATTGCGTTCACACCTGTGCTTTCCTCTCCAGTCTTCCCTCCTTGTATGGAGATAGTAACCATTTTTGGTTAGATTTTGTTTATTCTTTCACTGTTTATGTATTTATTTTTGGTGCTGGGGGTCCAACTCAGGGCCTTGTGTTTGCAAAGCAAGCACTCTAACCACTGAGCTAAATCCCCAACCTCTCATTGTTTATTTTAAAAAATATGAGCAGATATGATTATCTCATTCCCCATCTAAGAGGTAGTACACAGGAGGCACTTCTGCTTCGTGTTCAGCTTAGAATTTTGACACTTGTTAAACTGCATCTCCCTGGGAGAAGTAGCAATGTATTTTAAACTATTACCAGCCTCATACGTCAGTAGAAACTAGTTCTGTTGTCTTTGTCGTCTTTTTTGAGAGTGAAGGAGTGTTTGAGTGGAATGGAAAGGTGCCCTTGAGGATTGGGATGAGTTCAGGAAACCGGCAGCTCCAAATGCACACTTGACGATCCTCCCCAATGTGAGTGCAGCGGACTTCAAGAGCCTGTTGAGTGGCAGGTCTGTGTGGATGAGCTCAGAGCCTGTACGCCAAGCCACTTTCACTGTAGACACCCTACTGCCTTGTTAGACAACTTCTGGTCATCTGGGGAGGTACTTGTTATTTTAACGTTATTTGGACTTTCAGCTGAGCTGGATGTGACAGGCCGATGCTTATCACCCTCATGAAAGTCCTTTCTGCAGCATTTATATTCTTATCAATTTTCTGTTTATCTTTGATAACTTTTCAACTGAGAGGAAATGACTGAGATCCTGGGATCATATCTTTATCACATGACTGCTTCAAAAGTCATGAGGTTTTAAACAAAACTCTTCATCTCCTTCAAGGACCGTAGCACATCTTGCACTCATTTTAACAGACAGCGAGGCTCCCGATGTCATTGGTGACACCAGCACTTCATCACTCCATTGTTTTTGTGTGACCGAGGCCAGACAGGCGAGAGGGCTTCGACATGACTTGTTTGCTTCTGTCATGGTGGTTATCCAGAACTGCCACTTCTATTTTGTGCTCTATTTATTTCTGACTATCATTATGTTTTTCTGTGAAAGTATGTTTTTCAAGGGAAAATATGGAAGGGTGTCTATGACAAGAAAAACTGTGATCAACTGGTAAAATCAGCCTGACGTATTTTCAATGACTGTTTCAACACATTTGTCTTAAAGCTGAGCTGAGCTTCAAAATGACTAAACCACGGGACATAGAGTCTTTGAGTCACGCCAATGGAGAATAAATGAGTCCCCAATAAGTTCAGTCCAGGGTCAGCACCTTCCATCCTACCGCAAGATAGTAGCCTCAGAAAACACTGTGGTAGATGACGAGGGAAACCGCTTACATCATCACATAGCACTCCATCTTTGAACCAACAAACAAAATTACCTGAGATCTGAGACAGAGAAGAGGGCCGCAGGTAACACGTAACTCCCACAGAATGCTGCTTCACAGACCTATGTTTAAGGGCCTCGAGGCTTTTTTTGGATGAGAAGGAACTGTGTTTTTCAAAAAGTATGAATTATGACAATGAATTTGCTCTTCCTCTAGTTAACAAGATACCGGCTATAATTTGCAAAAAAAAAAAAAAAAAAAAAGAAATTAGTTCATAAAGGGGTTGAGAGGCGGAAGAGAGGAGGCATTTTTACCTCCACCCATTTATATGCCACCGATCACAATTAGTTTTCCAATATGACTCTGAAGAGAGTCATTTTTGGAGAAAATAAACCCCAAAATAAAGCAAAACAGAACAAAAAAATTGATTTTCAGGTTGTGTAGTTTAAATTGTGTCCCTCAAAAAAGACATGCTGAAACTCTAACCCCTGGGTTCTATGAATGTAATTTTATTCGACAATAGTGTCTAAGTAGGATAGAAAAAATATAGTAAAAAGGAGACAAGAAAAATAATAATTTTTAAGTTGTACTTTTAAGAAAACCACAGTTTAAGGGCACAATCAAAACCAGCCATGGTTACAAGGCCTTTTATTCCCTTTCAGAAAACTTACCCCCAAATTCCTAGGAGTCTTAAATGAGATAATGAGTCTATAAAATGCGCCTTCCTACTTCAAGACTTTCTCCCTGCTGTTAGGATTGCTGCCCTAACTCTCACTGTTGGCCAGTGAAATTGCTACATCCTACACTTACCTTGACGACAGGCTCTGGAGTGAGCCTAAGTCCCAGTCTGTCTCTGGAACGACTCTGTTAATAACCTGCTTGTTTGGAGTTGGGCCCGTGATGCCAGTATAATCGATTATGGTTCTAAAATAGCACATGGCACCAAAGGCAGAGTACTTACTTACAAGCCACCAGACTCCTTTCACTGGCCTTCTCTAAGGTGGATATGGACTCAGACAGACCAAGAGCAGAGAATCTGTATTAAACCTCCAAAGAGGCAACCGAAAAAGTGAGCTCATTGCCATCACCAGGAGGTATCAGAGACTACTCTTCACGCACAAGAACTGACTTGCACGATCTGACCGGAAGATGGGAAGTCGGGTCCTGCCCGTTTAGCTCCTCTTGTGTGTTTCTGGACTCACTGATCTGGGGACGCTGCCCTATTTCAGAGGGCTCTGGTGACAAAGGCAATGCATGTGGAAGAGAAACTCCTTAAACTGTAAAATATTACAGAGCCTGAAAGACTCCTATGAACACGGTAGATAGAGTTTGCAACAGTATTTTGACTATTGCTGTTTTCCACCTCTAGGTTCTCTGGGACCCAACAACGCGGGTGTTCCCGGCTCATTGTTGCCCTGCAAACACACTGAATCAGATTAAACCCTGCAGAGGAGTTGCTCACCAGACTCCATCACAGGAGTGCCCTCTAACTGTGATAATGAAAATATTTTATCTAGTTTTTAAAATTTTAAAGGACTAATTTCTGCCTCTGGATATAGGGAAAACTAGAGAGCCTGAAAACATAGTTCCAAAATAATCAGAAATTCTGGATTCAGTAAAAACAGGTCTCTTTTAAAACATGGCTGAAAGCTGGGAAAAAGTAAGGCGAGCCCCTGGGGTCAAAAATGAAGCGGAAACAAAAATGCAGAGTGTGCGCACCTGTGCCAGTGCCGCTCCTTCAGCGTGGGAGTGGGCAGTTAGGAACTTAGCGGCTTGAGTTCTAATGCTCAGGCTAGGGCAGGATGTGAGGCTTAAATCTGCAGAATGCTGGCTGTTGCTACATCTACTCCTGTAGAAAGGCTGGTCCTAGGAAAAGCTCTACTCACAGTGAAAGGATAAATGGGGGGGGCACCTGTTACTTCATGAAGACAATAAAGAGCTTTACTATTTTAGTCTGGGTCTAGAGGAAAAGTTTCCTTTGAGAATCCCTAGCCCTGGGCCTGGCATTAGGTTGACTCCAAGAACCTCTGAGCTGGAAAATAAACACAAATGGATGTAGAGACAATGATTCCCCTCGGGCAGCTTAACAGAAACTAATGCAAACTCTGCTTGTTCTGGAGGAGCTGGCTCTCCTCCCGCCTCTCTGAATTCCCTCTGGCTGTCCATGTGCATATTTAAACACAGTTCTTACATTCCTTGTGAATTCTATACTCTTCAGTTTCAAGGGCCTCAATTCTTTCTACTAATTTTTATGGGGTAGTTTGCAGAGCCTTCCCTGTCCTGGTCATTTTCCTGTGGGTTATGCAGCTGTCCCTTCTTGTCCTCAGGAAACTTCAGAGGGCCCTCGTGTTATTCTGCTGTACAGATACTCAAGGTTAGAGAGCTAGAACTGGGGGCAGAGCTAGTGCACGTCACTGCATAGACTCGAAGCTGTGATTTAAATGCAGACCCATCTGCTCTCAATGCCCTTGATTTCAAACACTAACACGCCGCTTCTCTTAGTGGATAACGCTAAGCATCTGAAAACGGTTCCAGTTTTTATTACTATCACATTCTTAGTTGTGCTCACAGTGAACTAAATCCTTACTATTTTTATTTAAAACTTAAGTCGCAGTTACTTTTCCTGAGTGTAGGTTTTCAGAGCAGAGAGTGACAAAGAAGTAGGAAGATACAGACGCAAAGGCTAAGACAGGTGTGATTAGGGGCAAGAAGTCACTGTGGTCAGGTAGCCAGAAATTCTTCTAGGCCTTAATATCGTTTCTTTGCTTTTTATTTCTCTCATTTCTTACAGGTTATACTGAAAGCCAACAGCTTCTGTACCCCGGGCAGCGCGGGTCTCTGAACTCACCTTTGTTTTTCACGGAGCAACGTCTCCGCAGCGGAGCATTTCTTTTGGGAGGCCCGCCCCCTGCTGGAATAGCGAAAGATTGCATACAAGTTTCAAGGCTCATAGGAATCGGATCTTAGGTGTGAAAACGCTTAAACTATTAACAGCTTTGGGGCCAAAAAAAAACCTCTTTGAGATAATGTCCTTGAGATTCTTGGAATCTTCTTGCACAAATATTTTGGCGAATTTTGTATATTTTCACATCATACTTACCCAAAAAGCATAAAATAAAAATGTTGAAGGAACCAAAGAGGTAACAACAGTAACAATGGGAAAGACTATGCTCCGTGCTCTCTATGTGCCTGGTCTGTGCAAAGTACTCTGTGGATGTTGCCTTTTGCACCACTCGCCATGACCCTGCAAGACAGGTTCTATTGCATCTTCCTCCCCACTGCAGAGAGAGTCAGAGGTGACCTGGTCCTCTCGTGCCACCTACCGCACCACTCCAAAAGCTCCTCCTCAATGACTGCCCACCAACTGGCCGCAGTTGATTGGCCCAGAAGTAGTCAACCAAGCCAGGTTAGCCAGATCCTTTCTTCTGCAAATTTGGAATCAGATCCCCAAAGATCCATCAGTCTAGGCTGGTTGCTTGAATGGAGGCCACATAGACTCAGGATCTACACGGAAGAGCATCTTCTACCACACAAATGGGAAGCTGGGAAAAGGATGACAAGAGAAAGTGAAAAGAGGAAAGCATTTGCACACAGGAAAACAGAAAGGATGACTTTCCTTTTCTTGGTCACAATCCCTCCCAAGGCTCCCCTGCTTTGATTTGGCTTATTGAAATATCGTTTTCCCTATTTTTAAAAAATGTGTATACACCCAAGTCATGTGAGCAATAATATGCAAAAGGGAACCAAATTTAATGTTAAAATAGATTAAATGTAAAGTTAGTATAGCACATTGCATGATGTGTGCAATTCGTATTGTACTCCATGGCAATTAGAGGCTCAAACAAGGAACAATGAATGAAAACAACTATAATTATTATCATGGCAACAAAGCTAAGGCAAGCAGTTCCAGACTCAGCTGTAGGGAAGAGATACTACGGACAGCAGGAAGGTCTTCTGGCTTGTCTAGAGGACCTAAGATGTAAAAGCCAGATCAAGTCCTTCTCCTTCCCTGGCTGTAACTGGGTGTGCGAGGCTGGGCCCGGTGGGTCCTGCAGGAGGCTGCATCTGCTTAGGAAGCTCTTTCCCCACCACTTGATTGGGAAAATCCAGCGCACAGGGCATTCGAAGCTATTTTGGGAAGAAGTTGCCAGGTCCTTCTCATGGCGTGTCCCTCTGCAGGTCTCTGTCTGACATGACACAGAATCTCCCCATGTGGACCAGTCTAGCTCACCTGGAGTCTGTATGGAGAGTGGGGTGAGATCCTCAGGCCAGTAAAAGATGTGAAGTGACTTGCCGTGACTCTCTGTAAGTCTCTTTTGTGGCCAGCTCAGGCAGGCAACATGACACACCACTGAGGTAGTACTGGATTCAGGCTGTTGCAGTTGGTGGGTTCTATCCATCATCTCAATCTTATCTTGCTGGGATAAGACTAAGAAAAAATACCAGGAATGGCTAATCAAAAGCCAGAACCCCAGCATCCCAGAACCAGTGGCTTAATGTAACCTGTACTGAGAGCAAGAAAAAGGCAAGGGCTGTATGTGATCCTCCTTCCACACATCACAGAACTATTACCTCGGACTAAACTTTAACCAATTGGAGGGCATTTGTGTTGATAAGCAAATGCACCTGAGAAGCTCTACATATCAGATCCTTGCAAATGCATTTTGCTTCAGCTAGTTATGACCCTGCCATGGGAGAAATGTCATATTATGGAAGGACTAAGATAGGTTTCTCTGAGGTTTTTAGCCTCCATTATTGAGTAACTACCACGTCCTTTGGCACTGGAGAAAAGTTGTAAAATAGGATCTCCGACTTCAGGTACTCACCATTCATTTAGGGAATATGAAAAAGGCTGGCTGGGAACAGTGGTGCATGCCTGTAATTCATGGGAGGCTGAGGTGATAGGATTACAGATTCAAGCCTAGCCCAAGCAATTCATTAAGACCCTGTCTCAAAATTAAAAAAAAAAAAATAAGGGCTGGGGATGTAGTTCAGTGCAAAAGCCCCCAGTTCAATCCTCAATACAGAAAAAAAAAAAAGAGGCTGTTCTTATCCTGAAACATTATAACCTCTGAACATGTTATACAGATGAATGGGTTAAAATAAATACCAAGAGGACTCTAGGAGAGGAAGGGTTGGGGTGGGCGCAGGAAGAAAATTGCAGGGAGGGGGAGAGCTGTTATCTCGGAGCTGGAACCACCTTCATACTTGTGCATGTGAGGGCTGTTTTTAAACACTGTCTGAATCATTCCCCCCCCACCCTCCGCTTCCCAGCCTCCGCCTCACCGCCTTCCTGAGTCACCCAGACTGCCATTTCTCACTGGGAAAGGGGAAGACAGGGCGCAATTTGTGTGGAATCACTGCAGCTGCCAGGGCCCACGTATGCAGCCCATCTGCACTACCGCTCTGCCAGGGGTGGGAGTTCTTTCGTGTAAAGTAGGGAAACTGAGGTACAGAGGAATCATACAATTCCCTCAATATGACATAGTTGGTGAGGTTCTGTGCCATAGCGGGAAATCCTGTCTAAAATTATAACTATAACTAATTAATACGATTGTAGACTTTTGTTGTTTGTTTTTAGTGCTGTGTGCTTTTTTCTGGTTTATAGAAACATGTAGTCATCAGTCTTCCCTTTTTCAGTTACCCGTGGTCAACCGCTGTCTGAAAATATTAAATGGAAAATTTATAAGTTTAAAATTCATAAGTGTGTAAGTTCATCTGAGTAAAATAGTGCTCATCTGAGTAATGTGATCAAGTCTCATGCTATCCTGCTCTGTCCCACCTGGGACATAAAATGTCCTTTTGTCCAGAATACCCGCACTGTGCATGCCGCCCCTGTTAGAAACTTAGCTGTCATCCGGGCTATCGTTAGCCTGTCCTGGCATCAAAGGGCCTGTGCTCAAGGGACCCTTATTGTACTGTATGATGGCCCCAAAGTATAAGACCGGTGACAATGGAAAGTTGATATGCCAAAGAGAAGCCAGAAAGGTTTGCTTTAAGTGAAAAGTCTCCATTTAATAAGGAAAGAAAAAAAATTATATGCTGAGATTCCTAAGATCTATAGTACAGTAAAAAGAAAATTGAGAGTGTGAAAGAGCACTGCATATGACTTTCATTACAATATATTGTTGTAATTGTTATATTATTAGTTGTGGTCTGAGTTACTCTCCATAGTTTATCTCTTACTCTGTCTGATTTATAAGTTATACTTTCTCATAGGTATGTATGTACCGGAAAAACCATAATATAAGGCTTTGTATTATATAAACTTTCAGGCATCCACTGGGATCTTTGAATGTATCCCCTAAAAATAAGGACTGCTGTATATTTACTTCATTATTTCTCTAAGATTTGTATTCAGTTTAATGACTGTATTGTATCTTATTCAACCATTTCTTTATTGAGGAAAATGTCCTTGTTCTACTTTGTTTTGAACTTTAGCTTTTAATGTTAATGTTTTCTAATTAAGGTATTATCTGTGTATGAGTTTTGAAATATATATCATACAGAAGAACTCTTTAAACTAGAAACTTAAGTCTCTTTTTCTGTCACTCTCCATTCCAACTCCCATTCCTCAGAAATTTGTTATTGTTTCTTTGGTGTTTTGTTCTTCTATGACTTAACTTTTTAACTTAGAATGAAATATATACACTTATATCTCTTTATTGATCTATTTTAGCAAGTATTGCCACAATGACAGCTAAGTTAATCTACTTATGCTGTCTCTCTTTTTATTTCTAGTCATGTTGAGATTTTAAGTAATTCAGGTTACAATTATACTTTCTCAAGTGCATCTTCCATGCTTGTCAGAGATTTTGAAAATTTAAAACCCAATGTTAATAAAGATGTTTCCTGATTATGCAAATACTACCTACAGCAGTGCCGAGTAGTATGACAAGGTCCACAGAAAAGAAGATTCTGTCCTCCGTGATGTACCACTCGGCAGCTGGGAGGAGAAGTTCTGAGCGCCAGGGGCTCACCTTTCGCTTTCCAGCCCCTTCTCGAGTGCACAGGGTCACCTCTGCTCTTTGTGTACCACGCACGAGCCAACAGGCTCAAGCCAAAGGGTTCCATGTCCTCTTCTCTTTCAGGGCTCTTACAAAAGTTGTTCCCTTCTCCTGGAACATGGTGCTTCTCCCCAGCCCCAACCCTGGAAAATGTCTTTTCTTCCGGTGTCTGTTGAGCGATCACTTCCTAGGTGACTAGGCCAAGTGTCCTTTTTACAGTGCTGTGTACTTTACCTTAGGGCACTGATCACAGTTCTAAATTTATATTGATTTGTGAGATGATTTAATTAGCAGCAGTCTCCTATAATAGACAGTGTGCTTTGTGAGAACAGACACATCTGTTTTTCTCACCAATTTATCTCTAGCACCCAGCACTCAATATATATTTGTGGGATAAATGAAGGAACATAAAAACTGAATAATAGTGTTGAAGAGAAAGGAGATCATACAGGTCAGCCACTGAACACTGTGTGGTTATTCTTCCTAGTTTTCTTTCCAAAGCAGGTTTTATGGTAACACTATCAGGATCACAGGGACAGCAGGAGGAAAGGACGTGAAATCTGTGTGTGGATTATAGAGCACTGGGCAAATGTTAGCATTTAGTAATCACTGATCTCCCTTAGTCCTCCTTCCTGCGGACACCTCGGTAATCCTACAGAACCACTTAATGCACGTGTACACACCAGGCCTCTCTCACCTGGCTTGTTTTTCCTTGATGTCAACAGCTGTCCTCATAAACACCCCGCAAGCTGGTGCTATTGGAAGGATTGGAAAGGAAATGGCAAGAAACACTTGTTTCCAGGGTGCATAGTCTCTGTCACAAAGAAGAGTGAAGCAGGGACTCTGCGGGACTGGGGACACTGAGATGGTGTGCAACGGTTAATTTTAAGCATCAATATGACCAGGCCACGGCACGCCAAGACATTTGGTCGAATATAATTCTGGGCATTTCTGAGGGTATGTTTGGATGAGACTGACATAAATCAGCAGGCGGAGTGAAGCGCTTTGCCTTCCTAATCTAAGGGGCCTTATGCAATCAGTCGAAGCCTGATTAGAACAAAAAAGACTGACCTTTCCCTGAATGAGAAATAATTATTTTCCGAACGCCTTTGAACTGAGACAGGAGCTTTTTTCTTGCCTTCAGATTTGAACGGAAACTTCAGTTCTCCCCGAGTCTTAAGGCTGCCACAAGAACTGCACCGTGGGATCGCTTGGCTCTCAGACCTTTGGACTTGACTGGAATTCAGCCTCAGCTCTCCTGGGTCTCTAGATTGCTGACCCTCCCTGCAGATCTTGAGACCTGGATGCCTCCATGATCCTACCCTCCCATACTATAGCCACACTGATGCCTTTCTCTGGAGAATCCAGACTATTACAGCTGGGAGCACAGAGGCCCTCCTAGCAAGAGTATTTGGGCAGCCCAAGCACTGTGTCCAAAATGGTGCAGTGAGCTCATGAGAAATCATGAGAAAGGCCTAGGCAACCATCAGCACAGTGTAGGATCTGTCAGATGCAGCATGAACACGAATGCAGTCAGGCACAGCGACACTGGGTGCCTCCTAGTGTTTGATTGACAATAGGACTCTTGCCAGTGGTTACAGCTACAGACTTTGGGGGAAAGGGATAATGGCAGATTAGAGAAGACTTCGAATTCTTTGACACCCCTCCCACCAAGAGGTGGAGTCCAAGTCCTTTATCTTTGAATCTAGGTTGTTGGGATCAATAGAATTTGTCAGAAGTGATGCTGTGCCAATTTCTGAGCCCAGGCCTTATAACGCTAGTACCTTCCACATTCTTGTCTTGGAACCTTCTCTCTCAAGAGAGACCATCTAAGAAACCCACCTACCCCCAGTCCTTCATGCATGGAAAGCCAAAGCCAGAACACTGTGGCTGGGCTCTCAAGGATGAGCCTACGTAGGGTGCAGGCTGGCTGGGAGAGATAGAAGAGAGGAGACAGGCACTAAGGATTGCTGAGCCCCCAGACACGTGTGAGTGAGAAACCATGGCTGCCTGAAACCACTGCATTTGGTGTAGCTGGCCTGCAGCAACGGACAACTGAAACAGGAATTGACTGGCGGAGGCGACAGACATCTATGTCCCATCCAGGGAGATGAGGCTTGGAGAAGGGCTATGGACCTAGAGGGAGACTGGCCGGTTGGGTAACTCACTGGGCAGAGACCTCGGAGGAGAAGGTCAGGAAGATGACTCGAGAGTTACCTGGCACTCAGCATTCCCGGACCCCGGACACTGTTAACACAAGCCCACCACGAGGTGGGGCTAAGCTGCTTGCCACACTTCCTGGCCTTTCAGGTGACTGAGGAACTGCCAAAAACTGACATCAAGGTCAGATCAATCAGAAGGCAGATGGAACTTGGAGGAGTGGGAGGGGCCGGGAGGTATGAGGGCTCATGAATTTATTAAAATAAATGATTTATCTTTATAAGAATTAGAATGCTTATATATTACTAATACTAATATACTTTTTAAAAATGACCAGTTTATTGGAGACAACAATTGTGTTTGCTATTTCTCTCTTTTTGTTTCCTTTACAATGACTCCATATGCCATAGGGGTTTATGTGATTTTGTTACAAAAATCCAACTTTCTTTTGCTTTTCCTGACCATCCCCTGCTTCCAGAAATCACAGGAGTGTGAGACACATGAAATGGAGCATAGTAGATGTCTGAGGCCTCCAGGGAGGTAGAATTCCCAGGACCTGGTTATTTACATAAAGAGTAGGTGGGAGACAGCCTAGTTCAGTTCACAGTATTAAACCAAGACAAAACAAAACCAGTTTTGTGTAGCCCGGATTATTTTGTTTTCTAATCTGTTGCAGTCATGTTCATGAAAATGATGATTACAGCAAAAGACAAGTTTAATAAAGTGAAAAAATAATAGAAAATGAGCCAGTTCAAGATTTCGGGCCCAGTATATGCCTGTTTTGAGGGAGAATTTTTCGTTTTGCTATTCTTTTGTTACCAAATTGGTCATACAGAAAGAACCTTGCCAAGTTTAAGTGATTAGAGAAAGAAATGAAATCAGCATCCCTTAGGGAATTATTTGCTTTACGTCCAACATAAAGGCTCTGTGGATCTAGGGGTCATTCTCTTGGTTTCTAGCATGAATGTGCTTTTGCTACCCTGCAGGACCATCTAGTTCTTACAAGTGAGCAAGTCTTACCGCATTCACCAGATCAGAAGAGTCACCAATTCAGGCTCCATACACGTCAACTTTTAAATGTTCACTATAAGATCCAAAAGAGTAGCAGAAACACCATAAAACCTCATGAATATAGCTAAATTAAAGCAAGAAATCCTTTTATAAATCATGGGCAATTTTGATATTATACTTCTAAGATAATAAAATATTTACCTTTTCATTATAGTTAATGAAGATGCCTGAGATAGAAAAAGTCACTGCAAAGAACTTAAGAAAATTTTTCATTTAAAATTTTAAACTCTTATTCCTGTGGTGAATTCTGCAGACTAGGTATTCAGGAAAACCTCAACAGGATAACCCATCCCTCATCAGAGCGTCTGTGGCCTCCACTGGGAGGCTCTAGTCCGGGCGTCTTCACACTCGGCCTGGGATGGGGATCTGGCCAGTGCGGAGGAAGGGAGAGTTCTGTGGTGGCTGTCACTAGACAGCCTGCATGGGTCTCCGGGTGTGATACGGGCTTCCTCGCAGCACTGCAGCCTCAGGGTGTCCAAGATTCTTATGTGGCCCCTCAAGGGTCTGAGAGTGTATCTTCAGTGAATGTGTGAAAGCTGATGGCTCTTATGATTCACTTTCAGAAGTCACATTTTGTGAATTCTGTCACACTTTTTGCTCAAAGCAGCCAGGAGCCCACTGAAATTCAGGGCACAGGGTGTGTCTCACCTCTTGACTACAGGAATGTCGAAGAATTGGTGACCTAAGTAAAAAGCACTGCAATAGTACACTTTACCTTTCCCAATTTACTAGACATATTTATGCATGTCATCTACCACCTGTATTCAGAGTTCTCCAGAGAAACAGAGCCAATGGCAGGTGCACACATTTGCATAGAAAGATGTGTTCTAAGGAACTGGCTCCTGTGATTATAGAGGCTGGAAATTCCAAGACATGCAGAACAGACTGGTCGATGAAGATGCAGGAGAGGCGACATTCCAGCTCAAATCTCAAGACCAGCAGGCTGCTGTAGAACCAGGAGGGGCTGATGGTGCAGATGAAGGCCAAGTGCAATACAGTGCTAGGGGAGCCCTGCTGCTGTGTTGTTGCTGCCGTTGTTGTTCTATCCAGGCCTTCAGACAGGTGAAACTCACATGCATTAGAAGGGCAATCCAATTGAATCAAAGCTCACTGATTTGGGCTGGGGATTTAGCTCGGTGGTTAGAGTGCTTGCCTAGCAAGCGCAAGGCAAGAATTCACTCCCCAGCACCAACAAAACAAACAAAGTTCACTGATTTGAATGTTAATTGCATCCAAAACACCCTCACAGAAATACCCCAAATAATGTTTGACCAAATATCTGGGCACTCCCTGACCCAGCCGAGTTGACACATAAAACTGACCATTATACTGTCCTTACTCCACATTCTCACTTTAAAAAATACTTTTAAAATGCATCGTGTTTTATCGTCCGACAAAAGTGATTTATGTATGAAGTGTCTTTCTTTTTATTTGATACCTGCCTTTTTTGGCTTCTTCTGAGCTTGGAGTTCTTTTCCCTAAATTACTATTTGGACAGGCTGAACAGTCAAATATATTTGATTCTATAATTTTCAAATCCTAAAATGATTCACAGAATTAAATCTACTTCATACTAGAGTTACATAATGCATAAATTCAAGCTGGGAGGAATAGCCTCTGGGTCCCCATCATTCTGGTCCTCATGCAGATCCTCGCTCACATGCGTTGTCCTGTTTCCATGCCTCCCACCCCCCGACCCTCATCCGTGTTCGTTCTGTTTCCTGCCAGCCTGCTTCCTGCCTCACATTTAATTAACACTCGTTGGAGGGACCTCTCAGCTAGTCAATAACTGTGCAAAGTTCAAGCCATAAAATTCAGGGATTCTACTTCAACCACACAAAGCTCAGCATCTGTGTTTTTGTTGCTCTACTTCTGCATCTAGCAGTTAGCACAGGAAGCACAGTACGTGAGAACTGCAGGAGGGGAGGAGTCTCTCCCTTGTGGCTGTCTTCCCAGGGTGAGCAGAGCCTCGGATGAAGCCTGTTGTGTGGATTTCAGAGAACTATTCAGAACATCCACGCGGAACCTGGAAAATTTATCATCTTAATTTTTAAGTGTGCAACTCAGTAATATTATGTACATTTATACTGTTTTGCAAACATCACACCGTCTCTCTCCAAAATGAAACTGTAAACACAAAACACTAACTCCCTATTCCTTCCAGCTCATGGTAAACTCTACTCTACTTTGTCTCTACGAATTTGGCCCTTGTATAGTGAAATAATGCTATATTTGCCATTTTATGACTGGTTTATTTTACTTATCATAATGTCTTTGGGATTCATCCAAGCTGTAACATGTATCAAAATGTACTCTCTTTTTAAAGCTGAGTAATATTCCACTGTATGTGCTATACTACATTTTGCTTATCCATTTACCCATTAAGAGACACTTGAGTTATTTCCATGTTTTTACTCTTGTGAATTATACTGCTATGAACTTGGGCCTGTAACAAATAGATCAGAACCCTTTCTATTTCATTTGGGTATGTAGGCATCTGCATTTCTAACAAGCTTCTCTGGTGAGCCTCTTGTGTTAAATTTTGATAACACTTCAAGTTTTGCAGTTAAATGTTTTGTAAAGTCTTGTGTGTATGTGTATTTTTAGACTTAGTTTAAAGGAGAATAAGTGTGTGGGGTTTGTATCAACTGTTTTTCTTTTGTTTTTTCTTTTTTGGCTAGTCCTTCTTCCACATCCATGTTAAGGACCTAAAGAAGGCTTACCTGCTTCAAAAATCTTTGATGAGTCCTTTCTTTTCCCAAATTACTCTTAACACAGTGATTAGAGTACCCTCCCTAAAACATCTCATCCTATCTTCTTTAAACGGCATGCAGCTAATTTCCCAATTTAAACGATAAAAGCCAAACTTCTTAGTCTGACTTTCAGAGCTGTTCAAACTGGACTCCATCTACCTTTTCAGACCTGACGTTCTAGAAACGCTACATTTTGCCTAGAGCTCCTTGGAGTTTGATCTTTGGACCATCAGCCTACTGTCAGTATTACCTGGGAACTGCTTAGAGATCCAGCTTCTCAGTCTGCTCCAGCCATATTCAATCAGCAATTTTGCATTTGTGGGCTGGTGGGAGAACCCTGCTACTTAGGGCCGGGGCGAGGGGGCAGTGCTGGGGATAGTACTGAAGTTTTAAAAAGCCCTCCGGGTGATTTCGAAGCTGTGAATCACTGCGGTGGTTGAACTGCTTGTTTCAGCCCTCTCCAAGCGCTTCTCATGTTGCCGGCTGAATTGGCCCTCATACAAGGCCACCTTCCGGGGATCGCCCTCTGCCCACACAAGCCCTATTGGCTGTTTCAGTCAAACTTGATTGTCAACTCGACTAGATGAAGACCCTCCTGGAGAGGTGACTGGATCATGGGGTGCCGTACTTGCCGGCGGATTGATCCACTGCTCTTCGCAGCTGAACGTGCTCTTAGGAGGCAGGTTCCTGCCTGTGACAGGTCACGCCCGTTGGAGGCTGGCCTTGGAGGTGGGTCTCTTGCTGTCGCTCTGACGACTGGCTGCCATGAAGAGTGTTTGCTCCATCGTGTTCTTCTGCCATGAGGTTCCTGCCTTGGAGTCAGCCATGGACTGGAACTTCTGAGAGCCAAATAAACTACTCTCTCCTTCAAACCGTGAAAGTCAGGTATTTTGTCCCAGCAATGGGACAGTTGACTGATACAGTGGCCTTCAAGCACCATGTCGGCTGCTTCCTTCTTCAGGTAGCCTCTGCCACCTTTGGGCTCACATGGGCCTTTTCCTACGCGCCTCTTGACAGCTTCTCTTGTGCAGACTTTGGTCCTCTCTGCTTTGTGCACAGAAGGCCTTGACTAGATTTTGTTCATTTGAGCAGATTTTCTTTACCTTTCCTGGGTTTAGAAGGCAGCTGAGAGGGTTGGGAATATAGCTAAGTGGTGCAGTGCTTGCACACAGTAGTGGTGTGAGTTGGATCTGTAAAACCATCAAAAACAAACAAAAGCTGAGAAACTTAGCAAACTACAACCCTGGTCGCTTCAGACCTGCAAAAGCTGTGTTGTTAGACCGCTCCCAAATTGCCGATGAAGATAACAAGGCGCTTCAGGCAGAAACCAAGTGAGAGGGCAGTGTCCATCAGGCAAGTGCCCAGATGAAGACCCTTGTCAGGAAATGAGTGCATCTCGGCTGTAGCAACAGGTGAGTGGTGGGGGTGGGAAGTAAGATCCCGCCAGTACCCACTGAGGGCAGGGTGGGAAGGGAGCCACATGTCTCAGTGTCCTCCAGGCTCCCGGCTGTTCTGAGGGTTTGTGGAGCTGTCTCAGAGCATTTCCCTTTCCCTTCCAGCATGTGACACACATGATCTAAAGGATGCGCTTCCTTCTCTGCAATTACTCAAAAAGGGATAAATAGTGCGTTTTGTGTAGAGAAACCAGGAAGGAGAGCCAGGTTCAATTAATCTTCTACAAAGTCTGTGAGAGAAAGAGTGGGAAGGTGAGACGTAACTCCCCCCCATGCTGAAGCGGCTGGACATTCCATGGGGAATGCTGGAATGCGCTCCTAATGGGAGTATCTATCTTTTTGTCCACGTGCTGCCTAATTCACTAGGAAATAGGGAGGGAAATGCTTTTCTACATATATCTTGATAAGAGGATTCGTTAGAAATGCTGTTGTAGGCTTAATAAAATGATGAATGATTTTCTATCATTTTTCTTCCTAATAGTTGGTTAATGAGGATGAAAAGCAATTATTTTTATAATGCATTTTCATGTAATTGGTGGCCAAGTGTACTCAATAGAGAATAATGAATGTACTGCTTTGCAATGCATTTCTTTTAAAAAAGAGAATAGGGAAGATTCTGGGGGATTTTATCCATTACACTATAAGCACAAAATTTCCCCCATCGATCATTACATATAATTTATAGTGTCTTAAACATCTAAAGTTGTGTTATTATTTCTTGAAAAAAGGCATAAATATTTGAAAATGTGCACTTGGAGTGAGTCTGGAGTATTGCTACAAATTCACAAGCTGCATACAGTGGCAGGAAAGGCATGTTTGTTTTTTTAAATTTGCCATTTTTAGCTATATGGGCTAAGTGAAAAAACAATCATATTTAAAGTTATGCTACATTTTTTTGGATGTATGAAAGGAGGCTGTTTTTACAAAATAAAATTCAAAAATATTCAGTGCAAGTGGTGACAGGAAGTTGCTTAGTGTGCCTAAGAAAATGTTTTAAATTCTCTATCCGAGAGGCTCCTAAGGGCAGCAACATCCTAGTATTTATAGATTGTGACCACAAAAGCCAATAACCTTTCAGAACCTTCTAGAAAACTGCTCTGAACACTCAAGTTTATGGCCCTGAACACTCAGTCATTTCTAGCTTGTAGAAAAAGATTTGAGATATATACCAGAATGTTCAGAGCACTTCCTAGTTTCTATTTATCTTTTCAATGTAACTATTTCCACAATTACATTTATAGAGCTTTAGGGCTTTCCCTATACCCCCTAACCTCATAGTCCCTTGAAGTTCTTTGTGCTACTGATGGAGAGCACTCTGCTCAGGATGCTGTCTGCTTCAAAGCCAAGTTGTACAAAGAGTGTCTGCGGACATTTACTGTAGGGGATGGAACAATGTTGGCATTTAGTATCTGTTCTTCATGGAGGGGAAAACTCTGATGACTATGTAGGGCTAAAGGAACATTCCACCCCCTTGAGGGTTCAATAATTTCAGGGTATAAAAGAAGTGGCAAGTAGACAAATCAACAGGAGAAAAGGCTTGTAAATTTATAAGTGCACAAGTGCATGGGAATCACAGGGAGTATGAAACTCAAAGAAGGGCCACATGATTGAACCCTAAATACTTTTGCATGGGGAAGAGGGGAGTTGGGGCTGTAGGCAATTTTAGGAAAAGAGTTAATGATTTCTAGGGGAGATGAATGGGTCTGAAAAATAGACAAAATAGTCTGGGACAAATTTCACCTGGGCTGTGAGTCTGCCATGAAGTCTTTCTCCTGTGAGTTAATCTTCTGGAGGCTCCAGCCTGTAGGTGCTGAGGAGAACTTCAAAGGGAGCCCCTTCCTGTACTTTGGGAGCAAGGGGTGTGTGTGGTGAAACTGTGATAGTGTTTGTGGGAGACAAACAGAGAGACTTGGTTCTCCTTTACTTCAAAGCATTCAGGATACTGAAGCATCATACTTTGGGGTGTCATTTTCTGAGTCCCAACAGCAATAAGAAAGGTTGAGATTCTCAGGTTGTCTTTGAAGATAATTGGCCTGTGGGATCTTCGTTTTTATTCATTCTTTGTTGAATTTTGCAAAAGAAAATGTAAATTTTTTACTTTGTGGATTAATCCCAATAATGCTAACTTCAGTTTTTTCCTTCTTCATATTTAAGAAATGTATTAGAATTTCTGTCTCCTTTGAACCTTGTTTCCATACATGACTCTTGTCTGCCCTTCTCCTGAGACCTTGTCAGGTCTGATGGTGAATAGTCTTTAATAAATAAATACTGGGTCCTTCATCAGATACAAGATCTTAGACTCGCTCTAGGTCAGATATCAATTTGCCGGGAATTTATGTTGCTGCATCCACCAGTCCAAGAGTCAGAGCTTCGGTTTGTGGTGTAAACCTTGACAGTGACAGCATGAAACCTCGTTTTACTAACGATCGTATTCACAATTCATTTGGCTTCACCAAACTGTGTGTTCCTGTGCCAGGCTTTGTATATGAAAATGTGCTCTTCATAACAATATGCTTACTTCTTTTCTTAATAAAAGGCCCCCAGATCTCTCTCTTCTGCTTCCATCTTTCGATTACCAAGATGATCATCCCCATGCAGACGGCTTTGTTTCTCCCCGTGAACCCCCCTCATCTCCCCCATGCTATGCCATCCTCTGCACTCTCTTAATCTTCCTAAATTGAAGCTCTGTCACAGTTTCCTTGCTTGGAAGCCTCCTCTCCTCTCTACTGCCCGATGAGCTCGCACTGGCCCCCAAAGCTCTGCAGAACAGAGCTCGCCTTTCTTGATCCTGTCTCCACTCTCCCACAGACTTCCATCAACTTCAGCCAAAGGAAGCAGGCTGCGGCTCCCTTCATCCACCCTTTACTCATACTCCTTAGAATGTGGCTGGCAAGCAGCGTCCTGTGGATTTGATCTGCAGGCAGATCCTGCACAGCCCATGGGCTAAGAATGTTTTTTACATGTTCAAAAGATGGAGTCGAAGAGGCAAAAGAATCAGAGTAAGAATAAGCAACAGAGTCTGGTTGTGACCTACAGGCCTTAAAATATTTATGATCTGGTTCTTTACAGAAAAAGTTGTCCAGCCCCTCTCCAATATTATTGCTATCATTGAAAGCCACATTTGTTGTTGCAAGCCGATGCCAAATGCAGCTTCATGTGCCACACCCGCCCCGCCACACCCCCCACCCCGCCGCCCTTAGCCAACCACCCAAATGTCTCTTTTCTTCCAACTCACTCCCTCCGGGCCATTTTGAACTCTTACAGATTTCTTACATTTCTCAGTTATGCCATAATTGTATGTGCAGATTTCTATCAAGCTGGAACTCTTTGAGGATAAAGACTACTTTTTACATTTGTCACAATCCCTTCCAGAAATTCAGCATCTGGTAAAATGGGTTACAGGCCAAATAAATTTAGTAAATACTTGTCATTAAATTCAATTAAAGTCAAATATAAACCATTTCCTGGGTTCCTGAAAACAATGAGCGTTTTCTTTTTGCCAGGGCTTCAGTTTATATGGCTCCAAGGAGCATCAGTGATCAAACCCAAGACACGGCTAGGAATTCTGTCTGGCCGTGTTGTCAATATGGATTAAATCAACTCCTGAAGATATCAGCGCTCACTCCAAACCGTTGTGGTTTAGATCAGAAATGTCTCACCAAATCCTCACGCGCTCGCAGGCAGGGCTTGTGGACGCTGATTGGCTCAGGGGGCGCCGTACTCATCAGCAGAACCATCTTCCAGTGAAAGCAGCGGTGTGCTGTTGGAAGGTGAGGCCTGGCCAGAAGGAGCAGGTGGGAGCTGGAGGGGTAAATTATGGTTTATATCTAGATGTCCCCCAAGCCTTCTGCACTCACAGGTGAGGCTTTGGGGAGGTGATTGGATCACGGGGGTATGATACTTGTTAGTGGGCTACTCTACCGATGAGTTTACAACTGACTTGCTGTTAGGAGATGGGATCTGGTCAGAAGAGGTGGGTTATGGGGGTGTGGCCTGGAAGGTTTGTCTCTTCCCGCTCTTTCTCCTTTTTCTCCTCTCTCTTTCTGCCTCCCGCTGCCATGCTATGAAGGTGCTTTTTCTCTGCCATGCTGTCCCACCTTAGACCCAGCTGACTGTGGACTGCAACCTCTACAAACCATGAACCAAAATAAACTTTTCCTGCTTTAAATTGTTGGTGTTGGGTATTGTGTTTTGGTGAGAAGAAAGTAACTAAGACAGTGTGTGTTTCCCTCCCTGGCTCTTTCCTTCTCTCTCTGCTTCCATGCCATCAGGTTATAAGGAGCTTTTCCCTTCCTGTGCCCTTCTGCCATGGCAGGTCTGTGTGGGGTCCAGCCAGGGACTGTAGCTGTGAGGCGAAACAATCCTCTCCTCCATTAAGTTGTGGGTGTGGGACATTGTGTCCCAGCAACAGGAAAGTGACTAAGCCAGACTCCTAAATATATTAGGGATTACTAAAATATGCTCTTGTGTTTGCTAAGTTTACTATTGTAGAGGCTGAAAGATGTAATACATTTTCTTACCCATCAGGAGAGTCATAGCCAATACTCCTGCAACATCAGACAGGACAAGATGGGAAAAACAGCAGGTTTACTTAATCAAACCTATACATGACATGGGAGCCTTAGAAATGAAGACCTGAAGACCTAGGGAAAACTGTTTTTGTTCCTAGGTTTGGTGAAGACAGCCTTGCCACAGAGAAGTACGATTGGACACAAGCATGGGATCTGAGAGTAACAGACTGGGGGCGAACCCAGCAAGGTTTGTCTGCTCACAATCCTCTTGGCTCTCCAGGTAGCCTTCTTTCTTCCTGGCTCTGTAGCAGGCCCTCTCTGGAATGACAGCCTAAGCCAGAAGGGAGAGGGAGACTTTTCTAAGGGAATGAGCGGCTCTAGTTTCTATGACCTACCTTGGGGAAGAAGAATTCTGATTTCTGTGGCCTTCCCTGGGGGAGGAAAAGGCATGGGGAGACAGAAGGGCAAGAGAAGGTCAGAAAGAATTTGCTTCTCCAGCCCGCCAGATCTCATTGCTTTCAAAGTACTCAGTGTGTTAAGTTGAGTGTATAGGTTGCTTCCAAGATTTAGCTATTATGAGTTGTGCTGCTATAAAAAGGGGTATGCATGTATCACTGTAGTATGTCTTTAACTTCTTCAGGAAGATACTTAGGAGGGGAATAGCTGGTGGTTGATGGAACTTCTGGTTTTAGTTTTTTGAGAAATTGCCATACTGATTCCCATAGTGGTTGTACACGTTTACATTCCCACCAATAATGTAGAAGGGTTCCTTTTCCCCCTTCCAGCATTTTTTGGGGGTGCTGGGGATCAAACTCAGGGCCTTGTGCTTGCTAGGCAAGTGCTCTACCATTTGAGCTAGAATCCCAACTCCCAGCATTTGTTATTTGATTTCTCAATGATAGCCATTCTTTCTAGAGTAAGATAGAATCTCAGTGCTCTTTTAATTTGCATTTCTCTAATGATCAGTGATGTTGAACATTTTTTCCATATATTTATTGGCCATTTTTACTTCTGAGAGGTGTCTATTCATTTCAATTGCTAATTTTTTGATTGGGTCTTTTATTTTGGAGGGGGTCTAATTTCTTTGAGTTCTTTATGTATTCTAGATATTAGTCCTTTGTCTGAAGAGAAGCTGGTATACATTTTTTTCCCCATTCTGAAGGTTGTCTCTTTGCTCTGTTGGTTGTTTTATTTGCTGTGCAGAAGCTTTTAAATTTTTCTGATTCCATTTGTTGATCCTTTATATTATTTCTTGTGGCATTTGGGTTCTGTTCGGAAAGTCCTCGCCTACACATTTGTCTTCAAGAGTTTTGCCTATTTTATCTTCTGGCAGAGTAAGTGTTTCTGTTTTAACATTTAGATCGTTGATCCACTTTGATTTTAGTTTAGTACATGGAGATGTACAGAGATGGATCCAGAGTCTATTTTCTGCATGTGGATAGCCAGTTTTCTCAGACCATTTGCTATCCTTCCTTCAGTGTGTGTTTTTGGCCCCTTTATCAAAGATCAGATGGCTGCATATAACTGGGATTTTTTCTATGTCCTCTATTCTGTTCCATTGATCTACATGTCTGTGTCTGTGCCAGTAGACACTGAACTTCCAAGCCAGAAGTTCAACCATTCACTGGATTCAGTACACGTCAATAATTTCTGCCTAATCAATGTTAAGTATAGGATGCATCCTTCAGATGAAAAAATAAACCTAGTGGGTGGTCCAAAGAGGGACATGAACTTTGAAATAGCAGAAGAAAGCTGACGTGTTTTACACAGAATTCAGGAGGCAATATGGTCACCAATGTGAGTATCTCAGCTCATAGTTTTGCCAAATGCAGCAAGGACACTACACACACACACACACACACACACACACACACACACACGTGCACATGCACTCTCATACACACCGAGCACTGAGCCAGGATATCATCAAGATGAAAGAGGTCTCTTAGGAAAACCTATATCACGTAACCAAAAGGGGAGCTTGTATTATAATTCAAGAAGGAAGCAAAATGCTAAAACCAGACTTGCAGGCCCCCATTTCAGTCCTAAGGGGCAAGACTAGGCCATCACTAGATAACAATGTAGAAGTTAGAAGACTGATGAAAGAGCTATTCAGAGAGTGATCAGGGAAAGAAGAGGGGGACAAGGATCAGAGGTGTGCCCAGAGGGTGTCAAACACACAGTATCTGCTCCACAGGAAATAATTTGCAGCTCAAAGTTATTATAAAACAGAAGCCTCTAATGAGATCGCATGAGATACCAGACTAGATTTGTAGACCTCAAAGCAGCGATCACATTTTCTGATGGAATCACAGTATCATGGGCACATTTAGAAAAACTAGTTATTATTTAATACTATATAATTAGAATACACTATTCTCTCTCTTCCTCGGTGCTGC
>PVJO010007385.1:0-82066 GCA_004026905.1 Hystrix cristata | reverse complement strand
CCCCACCAGCATTTGTTATTGGTTGATTTTTCCATATACGCGGTTCTTTCTGGAGTGAGGTGGAATCTTAATGTTGTTTTGATTTGCATTTCTCGAATGACTAGTGATGTTGAACATTTCTTCATATATTTATTTGCCATTTTTATTTCTTCATCTGAGAAATGTTTATTCATTTCATTTGCCCATTTTTGGATTGGGTTATAAATTATATTTTATGATAATTTAAAATTAGGGTGGGTAGAGAAAACACAGTATAGTTAGGGCACAATGCTGTCTCCGGATTTGGGCATCAACTGGAATATCGATCGCCTCTCCGTGACTGCTGACTGCCATAGGCCTTGCTAACTGTTGTTCCTTCCCTGTTGGAGCACCTTCCTACCTCCCCGACCAACAGCCTACAGCTCACCTTTCTGGAGTTTCCAGCCTCCCTCACTACATGCTGTCTCCCACACCTCAAATACCTTTCCATCAGGCCTCCTTTGCTCCTTCTCCTCTTCCTGCCTCGCCCTCCTCCTCCTTCCTCTGTCCTTCCTCCCAGAACCTATGGAGCACCCAGTATGTCCTACTAGGTGCTGTTAGAGGCACTGGGGGTTTGGAGTAAACAAAGCAGTCGACTGGGGAGAGGGTTGGATATATTTTGAGGTACAGGGGATTGAACCCAATGCCTTCACACTGAACCACATCCTCAGTGCTTTTTTACTTATTTTGAGACAGGGTCTCACTAAGTTGTGGAATTGCCCAGGCTGGGCTAGCACTCGCCATCTTCCTGCCTTGGCCTCCAGAGTGGTGGGATTACAGGCATGTGCTCCAGATAGAACGACAGATCTTTACCTTCATGAGGCTCAAATTATAAATGGAGCGACAGGCAATAGATAAGTAAACACTATGACTTCAACATTGATAATTTGGTAACGACTTAAAAGAAAAATAAAGAAGAAAAACAGGGAGTTATTGAATGACAGAGAGGACCTTTTAGTCAGTAGTAAGCAAGAGGCTTTCTGAAGGGCTACATTCGACCAGAGACCTGAGTGACCCGAGATTTAACCATGTAAAGGTCTGAAGAGAGTGGACTTTGTGTTTCCGTACTGTGGACCAAACTCAGGAGCATGCTGCCACTAAGCTACACCCCCAGCCCTTTTCTTATTCTGAGACATGGTCATGCTAAACTGCTCAGGCTTCAAAGAGAAAAAAAAAAAAAAAAACAGGCCAGCGTGGTGGCACACACTTGTAATCCCAGCAGTCAGGAGGCCGAAGCAGGCAGATCACCAAGAGTTTGAGGCCAGCCTGGGCTACATAGCTAGACCCTGTTTTTTAAAAAAAGAAGAAGTGAAGATGTATAGATGTGTGGAAGGAAAATGCTGTGAATGAGCATCACAGCAAAAACAAAAAACTGAAATGACTCAATCAGTCAGATTGAAAGATGAGACTCTGACCTGATTCGTACATGCTTGGCCCGACTGTGGCCCAGCCTCCTCTCTGAGGACTGTCCTCAAGCCCCAGCAGGTGATGAGACCACATCTGAATTTGGGATCTGTTTCTCAATATTAAGGAAGAGAAAAACAAGGGGATCGTACTTCTCCAGACCGCTTCTGCCTCACACCTCCACAGTCAGGCGTCACAGCGCCCCGAGCAAGGCCTTGCGCGCAGTAGGTGCTGCCCAGCCTCTCGCTGCAAGCTGGCAGGAAAGCGCGCGGGAGCCTCCAGGCAACCGCAAAGCAGAGGTGACTGCTCCGGAAACGGGACCAGCCTCAGAGCAGCCGGAGGAGTGTGCGACCGGGAGGCAGAGGCCCTGCGCTCCAAGCCAAGGTTTTTTCCTAGAAAGCCGCGCTTTCACTTTGGCCTTGGCGACTGCGGGGCTGCATCTCCAAAGCGACACCCGAGTGGCCGCCCCCACTCCCTCAGCCAGGCTGCGAGGTGGTCCTCCATGTCCGCTCAGGAGGCTCCCACAGCGGGACAGCACCTCCTCTGTGAGTGTGACCTGCCTCGGTGGGCACCACTGCAGACCATGCCGGGGCCCAGGGCGCTTCCCAGGCTTGCTCGCCCCGAAGTCCACCCCGAAGTCCACCCCGCGGTCACACTGAGTCAGGCTGCTTTTCCATCTCAGACCTCGGCCGGGCCCCCAGGCTGCCTCTGGCCAGGGCTAAGAGTTGTTTTTTCAGTACTGGAGTTTAAACCTAAGGAGTGCTAAGCTACATCCCTGGCCATTTTTATTTTATTTCTTAAATTTTATTTTATTATTTATTCATTTATTTTTCGGTACCAAGGGTGAGAGCCAGGGTTACACCTTCAACCCCTTTAAAAAAAAATTTTTAGGGGTTGCTGGGGATCAAACTTGGGGCCTTCTACTTACTAGGCAAGCACTCTGCCACTGAGCTAAATCCCCAGCCTCTATTTTTTTATTCTGAGACAGTTTTCCAAAATCCCTGGATTGGGTTGGCACTCGTGATGCTTCATCCTACCAGAGTGCTGGGATTACAGTTGTACACCGCCATGCCTGGTTTATTTCTATTTTTATCAGAAAACAGAGTTTGCCAAATTGTCAGGCTATTCTTGAACTGTCTATCCTCCTGCCTCAGCCTCCAAAATAGCTGGAATGATAGTCCTGCGCCTCACCCACAGGCAAAGTGATTTAGCTCAGCGGTTAGAGTGCTTGCCTCACAAGCACAAGGCCCTAAATTCGATCCCTGGCACCAAAAAAAAAAAAAAGAGTGATGCATCCTTTCCCTTTTCTTTTTCTCTCATTCTTTCTGTGTCGGAGATGGAAACCAAGGACGCTCTGCCATTGAGCTATATCCCTTTTTTTTGAGACACGGTATCATTAAGTCACCAAGTTGGCCAGGCTGGACTTAAACTTGCCACCCTTCTGCCTCAGCCTTCTAGAGTGCTAGCGGTTTTGTTTGTTTCATTTCATTTTGTTTTGTGGGGATTTTTGTTTTGTTTTGTTGTTTTTTGAGACAGGGTTTCACTTTGTAGTTCAGGCTCTGGGGCTGGGGATTTAGCTCAGCAGTTAGAGTGTTTTCCTTGCAAGCATAAGGCCCTGAGTTTCATCCCCAGCTCCAAAAAAAATAAAGCGCAAGGTTCAAACCCAGGTTTGAACCCCAGCACCAAAAAAAATAAAAAATAAAAAAGAAGAAGAATGTAGTTCAGGCTGGCCTTGATCTGACTATGTAGCATAGTCTGGCTTTAAACTCACAGTAGTTCCCCTGCCCCAGCCTCCCCAGTGGTGGGGCTACAGGCGTGTGCCACCACGCCCACCCCGACAAAGTGACTTTTCCAAAGGGGAATTCCGAGGACAGAGTGGGGAAGGAGGAAGTCCTGGCTCAAGCGATGTGCTGCTGTCTTCAGAACCCTCGTCCACCTTCTGAGCCCGCAGCCTTCCTTGGAGGATTGGGATGTTTCAGGCAGAGCCAAGAAACAGAACTAACATTTTTACTAAGCAATGATTCTGGGCCTGTACACTCATGTCTTTTTGTTGTTGTTGTTGTTTGGTGCTGGGGATTGAACTCAGGGCCTTTTGCTTGGTAGGCAAGCGCTCTACCACTTGAGCTAAACCCCCAGCCACTCTTGTGTTTTCATACAACTTTCATTCCAACACACGCACGTGCACACACACACACACATTTTTGTACCGGGGATTGAACCAAAGGCCGCTTCACACAATGAGCTACATTTCAAGCCCCTTTTCAAATTTTGAGACAGTCTCTTTAAACTGATGAATTTCCCAGGCTGTGCTTGAATTTATGATCCTCCCGCCTCGACCTCCTGGAGCGCTGGGATTGTAGGCGTGCACCATCACACCTGACCTAGTCCTAGTATATGTAAGAGGCATTAACAGCCCCGTTTTATAGATGTGAAAAACAAGGCTCCTCTGGAGTCTGACTGAAGCTCTTCCTCCTACACGGTACTCCGGGAGAAGGGGGGCGGACAGAGACAGCACTCCTGTAAGATGAACTCTGCATTCTTGGGCCCAGACAGCATCACCAGGGATGAGGGTAGACGCTCCCATCCAAGTACTAATCTGGTAACTCGCGTGAACCACCCACCCTTAAGGCGTCCTGATGGGGAGAAGTAAACTACATACTTAAAACACCGGAAGGAGTCCGCGGTGGACTCTGCGACAGTCTCGTGGTGTCCTGATTCCTCGTCCATCACGGTCGGTCACGGGCAGCATGCAGAGCGACCTCCGGCTCCTTTGCAGACTCTCTCTCGCCAGGCTGTGCTGTTGACTACTTTGCCGCAGGGCCGAAGGGTGCTGAGCACTGTGGGTCCCTGCGGCCACCGCAACGAGTCACAGTTCTGACCGGCCACCGCGGCTCATCGCTATGCATTTCCCAATGTCCTTCTGAGCTCAGGCCCAGCATTGTCTAACACTGACAAATCATAGCTATTATGGTGGCACGTGCGGGTGAGCAGCCGGGGTTCTAACCCCAGCACCACTAACATTGTTTCCTATAAACAACATTGAAAACATATTAGAAAAGCCAGGCATAGTGACATGCACTTGTCATCTCGGCTGCTCAGGAGGCTGAGGCAAGAGGATCACATAGCTGGGTGTGGTAACAGGAGGATCGCTGCGAGTTCAAGCCCAGCCTGGACTACATAAGTGAGTTCGAGGCCATAGCAAAAAAGAAAAAAATGTAA
Source organism: Hystrix cristata (assembly GCA_004026905.1). Classification (NCBI taxonomy): domain Eukaryota; kingdom Metazoa; phylum Chordata; class Mammalia; order Rodentia; family Hystricidae; genus Hystrix; species Hystrix cristata. The sequence goes on along the minus strand of PVJO010007385.1, from coordinate 77,425 downwards.
AAAAAAGAAAAAAAAATGATTGCCAAAATAATTTCATTAAACTAACAAGAAATTTACAGAAAAGATAGTTTCTCATTAAAAAAATGTTAAATTCTTTTTTTGTTGTTATATATATATTTTTTAAAGTTAAATTCATGAATGAGTGAAATAATATACTGTCATAGAAAATGCTAAGCTTCTATGAGCATCGTGAAATGAGTTCTTTAAAACAGAAAAATAGGAGGGGGCTGGGGATTTAGCTCAGTGGTTAGGGTGCTTGCCTTGCAAGGACGAGGCCCTGAGTTTGATCCCTACCACCAAAAAAAAAAAAAAAAAAAAAACCAGAAAAATAGGGTTGGGGATTTAGCTCAGCAGGACAGTGCTTGCCTAGCAAGCACAAGGGCCTGAGTTCGATCCCCAGCACCAAAAAAAAAAGAAAAGAAAAGAAAAAGAAAATTAGGATTTTTTTAAGTGGTGACTGTTGATTCAGGAAGGGAAGACAGACAACAGCAATGTCACCTCTTCTGATTAACCTACATCCTTGAAGACCACTTTCCTGGGGCCAGTGGTAAAGCATGCTTATTTATCGACCTGAAACTCCAGCCATTGGGAAAAGCTCCGAATTTGAAAGGCAACCGCAGGAAATCAGTACACTCGATGTCACAGATTTCCTCTTGAAATGATGGCAGTTATGACTTCACCTCTGATGGCGGGAAGCATTTCCACACAAGCATTAGTTTACCGTGTCTTACATCTATCCACAGCTCTCTCAGATTCCCCATGGTCTCCTCAGTTCCACTGTACGTGTGTTCACGGTGCTGCCTAAACTTCCTTATGCCCAGAGAGCTGGTCAGAATGCAATTTCTCCTCTGGGGAGTGGCACACTTAGTAATCCCAGCTACTCAAGAGGCTGAGGCAGGAAAATCAAAATTTTAAGTGCAGCCTGGGCAATTTAGCAAGATCTTGTCTCAAAACATAAGGGGGGTGGGGTGGGAATGTAACTCAAGTGGTGGAGCACTTACCTAGCAAGTGCACGGCCCTGAGTTTGATCCCCAGCACCCCTCCAAAAAAAAACCCTCAAGAAATCTAAATAAGCTATGGACTGTATTTAAATATAATGGTTCTTAAAAAAATAAATAAAAAATAAAGATAATCGTTCTTCCCCGGTGTGGTGGCTTGAGCCTGTAATCCCAGCACTTGGAAGGCCGAGGCAGGAGGATCACTGCAAGTTCGAGGTCAGCCTGAACTACATAGTGGGTTCAAAGCCAGCCTGAGCTACATAGTGAGACTGTCTCAAAGAACCAAAAAAAAAAAAAAAAAAAGATAATGGTTCATAATTTTTTTTTTGTTCATAAACTTTAACAAAGGTTCCATTTTTTTTTTCCCAGTGCCAGAGATTGAGCATAGGGCCTCCCACACTCCAACTGGACGCTCTACCATTGAGCTAAAGAGCCTTCCTTTTTATTTTTTATTTTAAAACAGTCTTGCTAAACTGCTGAGGCTGGACTCAAACTTGCCTTTCTTTCGCCTCAGGCTCCTGAGTAGCTGAGGTTACAGATATGCACCAGTAGCAAGGAGAACTAAATATGTTCGGGAGAAGATATATGGGAAGTCCACATGCTGTTGGCTCAACATATTTTTGTAAATCTAAAATTATTGTAAAAAAATGAAAAAAATGAAGTCTAGAAATTATTAAAAGATGTTTTCACTGTAAATCAAAATGGAAACTATTTGTGACAAGCAGGTATGGTTACACGCCTCTGTAGGCCCAGCTACTGGGGAGGCTGAGGCAGGAGGACGGCAGGAGGATCTCAGTAAGATCACTTGAGACTGGAGTTGGAGACCAGCCTGTAACAAGGTGAGACTGTTACAGTTGAGTGGGCTGAAAAGAGTCCAGGTTCTCGTGTAAGATGAGGAAAGAATTGCCAAGCGCACACTCCACAGTAGGGAGTAAGTAGCTGTGTTTATTGGAGATCACCAGGAAGGTGGTGGTGGGACAAGGGAAAGGGGCAGGAAAAGGTAAAAAGGGCAAAAAAGAGTAAAAGGGGGCTGTGTGCTTGCTCACGCTCTGAATTTGAAGGGCAGCCACCTCCGGCTTTCAGGGTCTCCTACTGAATTCTTCACTGGCCCAGTGTTCTGCCACCCGGGGCAGGGCAGTCACTCAGGCTTTCGTTACTTTATTTCATACTCTTTTAAGACAATGGAAGCATAGGTAACCATTAAGGTGATGTTTACAGTCAGATTTTGGGGAAGGGAATGACTCTTTCGGCCTCTTTGATTCTAATTGTACTAAGACCTTCTGGAGGAGGAGTAGGAGGAAGAGAAGAAGAAGGGGAAAAGGAGATGAGGGGTGTTTTAGTTACTTTTCTACTTGCTGTGACAAAACACCCAACACCTGAAGTTAAAGGAGGAAAGGTTTGGGGCTGGGGATTTAGCTCAGTTGTTAGAGCGCTTGCCTTGCAAGCACAAGGCCCTGAGTTCGATCCCCAGCACAAGAAAAAAAAAAGGAGGAAAGGTTTATTTGGCTCAGTTTGTAGAGGTTTCAGTCCACAATTGGCTGGCTCCAAGGCAGGGAGGAGGCAGCAAGGTAAGCCAGGGGGTAAGCAAGCCTCTTTCTGTCCCTATATCTTATCCAGGCTACTCGCTCTTAGGATGGGCAGCCTTAATCCTGGCGTCCTTAATCATAGTATCACAATCTTGCTCCCAGCAGAACTATGCCAAACGGATCAGGGGACTAATTTAGTGATCACACACTATTGATTCAGCCACCTCTGAAAACACTCCGCCTATGAGTGCATGAGGCTTTGGGGGGACATCCAGACACAAGCCATAACAAAGGGCAAGAGGAGGGAGGAAGAGAAGAGAAGCAAGACTTTCCTGAAGAAACCAGGCGTGGTGGCCCATGCCCGTAGTCCTAGCCCTCTGGGAGGCCGAGGCAGGAGGCTGGAGCTTGAGTCCAACCCTGTGGTGATTTGGAGAGACCCTGTCTTGGAGTACGAAGAACATCAGGGCTTAGCTCAGGCTGAGGCTCTGGTTTCACTCTGGTGCTGAAAGGAGCGGGTGCCGGCGCTCAGGTTAACTCAGCAGCCTCAGTCCTGTGCAGTCAGAGAGAAACGTGGAGGTACTGGGGCACCAGGAGCAAGGAATGTGCGCAGTCCAGGCCGGCCCCCCAGTGTCAGCCCTCCTGCCTGGGTCTCCTGGGGCAGGACTAAGGCTGGCCCTGGCGGGCTGTGCCTCGATGACACAGGAATGTTGATAAGCCGGACTGTATGAGAGGGAGGTGAGGACAGATTAGAGATAACGGCTGGATGAGTACTGCAGGATGCGGGCACGGTAGGTAGAGAAAAGATAAGATGAAGGCCTCATCAAACTTTATTAAAAATTAATAAGGTAAGCCAGGGATGGTGGTGCGCGGCTGTAATCCCAGCACTCGGGAGACTGAGGCAGGAGGGTCTCTGGCCAGCCTGAACTACATAGTGAGAATTTGTCTTAAAACAACAAGCAAAGGAAAAGAAAAAAGACCACCTACGCTATAGTGTGGGGGCTTGCAGCAAGGCCAGCCTGCCCTGCCACATCAGAGAGGCTATTCTGAGAGAGGTTAGTGAAATAAAAATTAGGCATAAAGGAGACTGGGAAAATCATAATTTTAAAAATGAAAACTGCGGTTTCAAGATAGAAGCCAGTTTCTTTTATTATTTTTTTCTTTCTCTTCTCCCAGAATACAATAAGCCTGGGCGATTTCCTTTCGCCTGCAAATGAGTTCAGGCATTCCCTTTTTACTTGTAAATGGCCCTCTTTCACCTGGGAGTGGACCGCTTTTCACCTGTAAATTAGGATTTCCCCACGAATGGACAGTGGTTCGACTGTGGGCAGCCGTCCTCACCGCCTACCAGGCACAGATAAAGATTACAGATCATCATACTCCACAGACTTCCACCTCCAGAGCGTCTCTTCTCTCTGAGCACCCACTCGTCACGCTTCAGAGTGTCCCAAATCTGCCTAACGAACTCTCCTGCGCCCCTTACTGCCATGTCCCAAAAGTCCTTTTTCTCTGGTAGGAGTCATCGAACCTGCAAACTCGCTCCACAAAAGGGCAGGTCAGGCCACTCTGTCAGCTTCCAGGACCTCCCAGACTCACCCTGAGGATGGTTTGGTCCCTTTCCCGTCCCTAGAGCCCGGCGCAGGAGCAGAGGCTTTTCTAGCCTCTGCTGCACTGGCTGCGCCTCCGGCAACGGGAAGGACAGTGTTACCCAAAGGTGACTTTGAAAGAACAAAATACAAGTTCACCTCTGGAAAGAAAAAAGGAGACAGAGGAAGTGAAGGAGGGAGGGAGAAGCTGGTTGGTGGCTCATACCTGTAATCTCAGCATTCTGGGAGGCTGAAGAGGGAAGATCGAAAGTTCAAGATCAGCCTGGGCCAGGTAGTGGCTTAGTGAGACCCTGTCTCAAAAAAAAAAGCTGGGGATGTAGCTCAGTGGTTAGAGTGCCTGGCTCAAAAGCACGAGGCCCTGAGTTCCATCCCCAGCACCAAAAAAAAAACCAAAAGATTAGTATCACTACTGATTTTAGAGTGCCTGGCTCAAAAACGCAGAAAAAGGGGGGTGGTTGCTGGGTGTGGTAGTGCACACCTGTAATGCCAGTACTCTGGTTCTTCCTGCTTCTTCCTGTTTCCATTGTCCTGAGAGAGGTGGGGATAAAATAACCAAAGCTCAGGAGTTCGCTCATGCTCTGGGGCAGAGCACATGCCTGTTGCGTCTCCTAGCCTGACCTTTGGCCACCTTTACCTTACTCCCACATCATTACAGGTTCATAACTATGCACCTTCTGTCATAAATATAACTCAGGCCAGGCGTGATGGCTCATATCTGTATTCCTAGCGCTCGGGAGGATGAGGCAAGAAGACTGCCATGAGTTCAAGGACAGCCTGAACTACATGGCCAGACCTTGTCTCAAACTATCCCCCCCAAATAAATAATAAATATAAATAAGTAAATATAACTCGGATCACAGTGAATTCTGGGACAAGCATGCGTGCTAAGAGCCCCTAAAGTGGCTCGGCACCCTGTCAGTCATGCCTGTCAATCACACCTAGAGACTCGGGGTGCGGCACCTGGGCTGAGGTGCTGAGGTACGTATTGTCCACAGTCTGAAAGCCTGGTTATTCCTGTGCTTTTTTGTTCCTCCGTTGCCGATGAGACTTTTGTGAACTTCGAACCGCGCGGCACTTTTCTGCCACCCCGACACCCTTTTCTGTCTGTGTCTTGTCCTCTGCCAGCGCGGACTGGCCCCGAGCACCTCTGCCTGTGATTGTCACTAAATGTAGCCACTCACTACTTACTACCGGGATGTACACGTGGCCATTCTTTCCTCGGTGTACGCAAGAGCCCGGAGCGTAGCAGCCCGATCCGCTGCAACACCACAGCTGCTTGAGGCTGCTGCAAAAGTTGCTGCAGCACTGAAGGCCAAAGGAGAAAGGAGGAGACCAGGCCAGCCTAGAAGAGCAGGCGAGAAGAGGCCGAGTGATGGGAGCTGCGGGAAGCAGACGTGGGGCAAGGGCGGGAGTCTGGAAGGCAGCGTGACCTCGAGAAGGAAACGCGCATCTTCCCATCAGGACATGCAGCTGCAGATCCACCAGCATTGAAAAGGAAACAGACCCAGCGGCACCCCTGCGACTCTCCAGTGTCACGAGGACAATTCTCAGGTCACCAGAACCTATTTATCGGGAAAGCTGAAGTTGAGAGAAAGTGGTTCAAGAGATTAATTGCTGTCTGACAAGGGAGACTAATGGGCAGTCCTGGGGCCTAAGTAATGTATTTATGGCTGAATCCACAGTAATTTGGAAAATTTAGATTTTTTTTGCAGGGCAGGGTACAGGGCGGTGCTGGAGATCGAACTCAGGGCCTTGCACTTGTGAGGCAAACGCTCTACCACTTAAGCTAAATCCCTAAACCCAAAATTTAGACTTTTTGAATCCCAATACTAACCTTTTTTTTTTTTTTTTTTTGGTTCTGGGGCTCGAACTCAGGGCCTTGTGCTTGGAAGGCAAACACTCTAACGACTGAGCTAAATCCCCAGCCCTAACTTGTACTCTTAAAAAGAATTTAGATTACCATATAAAATGGTATTTCTCGATAGATATGATGGTACACACTGTAATCCCAGCACTTGGGAGGCTGAGGCCAGCCTGGGCTACATAGTGAGTTCAAAGCCAGCCAGTATATAGTGAGGTTTTTTGGTTCTGTTTTGTTTTGTTTTGTTTGTTTGTTTTTGATGCTGGGGACTGAACTCAGGGCCTTGTGCTTGCCAGGCAAGTGTTCTAACCACTGAGCTAAGTCTCCAGTGAGATCTGGTCTCAAAAACAAATCACAAAAAAAGAAAGAAAAAAAGAAAATTAAATAAGCTGATAATCTTTGTTTAGAAAAAAATAAGGGGTTGGGGATTTAGCTCAAGTGGTAGAGCGCTTGTCTGTCAAGTGCAAGGCCCTGAGTTTGATCCCCAGCACCAAAAAAAAAAAAAAAAAAAAAAAAAAAACAAAAAAATAAATTTTCCTACTTTTTTTTTTTTTTTTTTTGGTGCTGGGGATCAAACTCAGGACCTTGCACTTGCTAGACAAGCGCTCTACCACTTGAGCTGAATCTCCAACCGGGAAAATTTACTGGACAATATGAATGGGGAGTAGGAATAACTCCTGAGGGGAGGGGGTCCCAAATGGGTGGCCAATGAGCCCACTTCTCTGAGAAAATTTTATAGAGCAAAATCACGAGGTGGGTACAACATGGGTCAAAACTATAATCAACCAAATAAGATTGCAAGTATAGTTAATTGGCTAATATTGATCCAATAGTAGCAAGGGCATGTGGATGACATCATTAACTACAGACCACCTTGGTTGTTAGTCTGTAGTTTTTTTAGTAGTTTTAGTCTAGCATACTCTATGAGACTGAGACAGGAGGATTGTAAGTTCAAGCTCAGCCTTGGCAACTTCGCGAAACCCTGTCTCAAAATAAAAAATAAAAAGGAGTTAGTGATGTAGCTCAGTGAGAAGACCCTGGATTCAATCTCTAGTATCTCACACACACACACACACACACACACACACACACACACACACGTAAGAATCTGAAAAATGTATAGAGTTGTGCAGCCATCCTGGGAGCTGAGATGGATCATTCTTATCACCCTAAAAATTCTCTCGTGCCGTTATCATTCCATCCTCTTAGTCAGTCCTCCTTCACGCTCAGCCCACGGTGGACACTGATCGGATCTCTGTCTCGTACCTTCTGTATCTCACCTCCCCTTTCCTACCAGGCTCCGTGTTCTGCGATTCATCCCCACAGTTGCAGAGAGTTGCAGTTACTTCTTTCTTACTGCCGTTGAAGGAGTACAGAATAGCCACTGTGACAGGAAAAAAAAAAATTTTTTTAATAAAATGAGACAATTGATTTGAAGATGGGAGAAGGGAAAAGGATAGATGACAGACAGCTACTCAGAACAAGAGGGAGAATTCGAAAGTGAATTGCTCCAGAAAAATTATTTTAAGCCTGGCATGTTGGCGCACACCTGTAGTGCCAGTACTTTGGTGGCCAAGGCAAGAGGATTGCCCTGAGTTTGATACCAGCCTGAGCTACATAATGAGTTCGATTAGGTCGAGCACAAGGCATGAGTTTTGTTGTTAGTAGTGGTGGTGATTTGTGTGTGTGTGTGTGCACACATGTGTGTGGTATTGGAGACTGCACCCTGAGCCTTCCCATTAAACTACATCCCCAGACCCTTTGTTATCTTTTATTATATTTTGGGGGGGGTGCTGGGGATTGAACTCAGGGCCTTATGCTTGCTAAGCAAGCACGCTACCATTTGAGCTATATCCCTAACTCCTTATCTTTTATTTTGAGCATTTAAATTCTTGAAATCTCAAAAAAAAAAAATAAAAATAAATTCTTGAAATCTCATATATCTCTAAAGGCAGAAAAGACTCAATTGTCATGAATCCCCTCCCCAGGAGGAGCCATAGAAGATGTCTGTTATCAACAGAGATGAGCAATCTCCAGCCACACCTAACACACATCATCACAGAAGAATGTTACAGTGTCTCCCATTTCTTCTCCAAAGAGTCCCTTTATTTTAAAAAACAAAAACAACAAAAAAAGCCATTTAAAATGTGTGTGGTGGTGCATATCTATAGTCCCAGCACTCTGGGAGGGTGAGGCAGGAGGATTGCAAGTTCCAGCCCAGCGATGGTAGTTTAGCAATTTAGCAAGATCTGCCTGGAAAAAAAAGAGCGACTTGGGAGCTTGGGGTATAGCTCAAAGGTTCAGGTAGAGCACTTGCCTAGCATGTTGCAGGCCCTGGGTTCATTCCAAGGACAGCCCCTCTACCCTGCAAAATTGTCTTCTTATAAATCCCTTTTCCATTCTTCCCTTATTAAGGAATCATTTGTTTTCCTTTAAGGACCTGTGTCTCTTACTACTCCCCAACTGAGGTGGTATGTAAGCCCCACGTTCTTTTATTTATGTTATTTATTTTTTTCTGGTTTTTTTGAAACAAGGTCTTGCTGTGCAGTTCAGGCTGACCTCAAACTCACCCTTATCCTCCCTGGGGTTACAGACCAACCCTGTGGCCTGCTCCACCATGCCCAGCCTCTTATTTACTTTGAGATAGGGTCTCACTGTTTGGCCCAGGCTGGCCTCACACTTGTGCTATTTCTGCCTCAGCCCCCACGTAGGTAGAATTAGGTGTGTGCACTCCACCTGGCAGATCAGCCTCAAATTCAAAGGCCTCATGAAACATATTTTTCAGTAAACATTTTTTTGAAAGTATGGGAAATTGAACCTCAGGTTTTTGCACTGCGCTACAATCCCAGCCCTTTATTAGTTTTTAAATTTTGAGAGAGGGCCTCATTAAGTCACTAAATTGTTCAGTCTGGGGCTGAACTTGATGATCCTCCTGCCTCGGTCTCTCACAGTGCCAGAATCACAAGTATGGTCCCCTCGCCCAGCTTTCTTAGCTCATATGTACATTAATAAAGATATGCAACTCAATTTTGCCTTTGCCTTTTCTCTGTGGCTGCATTTTTTTTTTTTTTTTTTTTTTTTTTTTTGTCCCAGGGATCAAACTCAGGGCCTTGTGCTTGCTAGGCAGGCGCTCTAACCACTGAGCTAAATCCCCAGCTCCCTTTTCTCTTGCCATTATGTAGTTTGTTGGTTTAATTTGGAAAAATCCCAACTATTGAACGTAAGAGAGGTGCAAGAGCAAGTTTTTCCTCCCAACATTATTATTCTGTTGTATGGGTAGATTTATTTTTTGTTTTATTACTTGTGTGGGTATATTTAAAATTTAGTTTTTCTTTTCACTCACTGGAATTGTGGGTTGTTACTAGTTTTTAGATCCTTCCCTAAAGGGTCTTCGTGCGCAGGGGCTTTCATTTCTCTTGGGATAACATCCAGGAATGGGATGTTTGGATTATATGCTTAGTGTCCTTGTAAGAAGCTGAAAGTATTCCAAAGTGTTGCATTTCAGTGTTTCGATAAGAAAGTGGCTGGGCGTGGTGGTGCACACCTGTAATCCCAGCACTCCAGAGGCTGAGGCAGGAGGATCCCCTCAAGTTCAGGGATGTCTGGGCTGCCCTGAGTTTGAGGCCGTCCTGGGCTACCTAGTGAGTTCAAGGCCAGCCTGAACTACACAGTGAGACTCTTTCTCAAACAAAGAGGGGCTGGGGATTTAGCTCAAGTGGTAGAGTGTTTGCCCAGCAAGTGCAAGGCCCTGAGTTTGGTGCCCAGCAAAATCCTCCCTACCCTCTACAAAAACCTGTATCTGAAAGAGTCCAAAACGGTCGAACCAGTTTGCAGTTCCTGCAGGCCCAGTATCCTGGTCACCACTTTATTCCGTCAGCTTTTTGCTTGTTTCACTCTTAGTCATTCTAGTAGGTTTAGTGATAATTTGAAGACAAATAAGGAAAAGGCACATTGTTCATCTCGGTCGTATTGATAACTCAGCGCCCGTTCTGGCTGCGGCTGGTTCTACACACTTTTTGAGGTCTGTGACTCTGCTGCTGTGACAGGAATGTCGCCACATCCAGCGGACACATGCTGCTCCTTCTCTCCATTGCTCTTCGGTCTGGAGAACAGGTACAGGAGGCCGCTTCCCGCAGCACTTGGGGAGCACACACCGCAGGCTCCTCGCCTGCCCCTGGGAGGAGGGGAAGGCTGCCAGATGTCGTCTTCTCCCCTAAATGGATGATTAGTGCTGTAGGCTGAAATGCCAAGGCAGGAGCCTGGTGTGGGGGAGCTCATCTTTAATGTCAGCACTCTGGGAGGCTGAGGCAGGAAGATCACAATAAGACTGATCAAGACACAGTTGGAGCCCAGCCTGATTGACTTAGCGATTTAGCAAGACTCTGTCTCAAAATACAAAATTAAAGGGGCAGGCAGCTGAGGATCAGGAGACAGCCCTGGAGCGGGGACCGTGGCGGTGCCAGGGGACCTGCTGTGATGGCTGCAGGGCTGCAGACCGAGGTAGCACTTCATGAGACATCAAGGATGGAGAGGAGGAACCCCAGAGTGGCTGTGAGGGCTTGATGCCAGGCGTGTGGAACTGCTTCTGATGGTCATGAACTCCCTGGCAAAGGACAGCAGGCCCAACCTCAGGATCCATGAGAGCCTCGTCAGGGGCCCCGGGTCAGCCAGCTGAAAACGAGCCCTCTGCGTGCTTTGCAAAATCTGCCTGCATCTCTCCGCTAGGGCGCGCCGCAGCAAGGCCCGCCTAGACCCTGAAATGGTGCCAGAACTGTGGGTGGCTGTGAACTTCCTGGATGGCTAAACCAAGTAAATTTTAATAATCTGTTCATTTTTTCTGTACTTAATCCTATTAGTGTGGTTAGTAATTTTTTCATAGATAGCATATTACGTGGATGAACTTTAAGGGTGAGCCCTAAAGTTCATTGCAAAGCAGATTATCTTCTGTTCTTTTGCACAGTAATCAGAGTTCAGATTTGTTTGCTAATCAGCAAATTAAGGACATTTTCACAAGTAGAAATAAACAGAGAGGGGCTGGGGATTTGGCTCAGTGATAGAGCGCTTGCCTAGCAAATGCAAGGCTCTAAATCCAGTCCCCAGCACCCTCCCCAAAAAGAAGTAAACAGAGAAGTTAATTTGGAGGTGATGCTGCATTATCTTTTGAGTGTAACTTTCTGTTTTGTCTTTTGGTTTCTATTCAGGCCAGCCTTAGACTCACTATGCAGCCCAGGCTGGCTTCAAATTTGCAGGAATCTTCCTGGCTCAGCCTCTTGAGTGCTAGGATTGCAGACATGTGCCATGATGCCTGGCTTGGGTGTAACTTTCAAAATTAAAACAATGATATGGTAAATGGTGAAATGTAGGTGCTATAGTTTGTATCTAGATGTCCCGCCAAAGCCTCCTAGGGTCATAGGTGGGGAGTTTGGGAGGTGGCTGGATTTAGGGTGTATGCATGTGGGTTAAGGGTGTGATGCTGGGATTAAGGGTATGGATAAGGGAAGTCCCACCAGTTGCTGGGTGGCACCAATCAATAGTTTTGTAGCCTGGAAGGAATACAAAGGGAAAGAAGTCAGGCTTGTTGCTGCTGCTGCTGGCTGCCTCCTGCCTGCGTACCAAGGACCGTTTCTCCTCTGCGATGCCCCTCTGCCATGCTGTCCTGCCTTGGAGCCAGCCAACTGTGAAGTGAAACCTCTACAAACTGTGAGCTACAATAAACCTTTTCTCCTTTAATTTGTGGGTGCAGGTATTTTGTCACACAAAGAAGAAAAATCACAGGTAAATAATTGGGCTAAGTCTTATGTTTTTTAAAAAAAATTATTCTGATCTTATAGCTGCCGATACCATTACTAGAGTTATACAAATAATTACATGATAAACATGTTTACTACTTAGTCAAAACATTTTTTATGGGGCTGGGGATTTAGCTCAGTAGTTAGAGTGCTTGCCTTGCACACACAAGGCCCTGAGTTCGATCCTCAGCACCAAAACAAAAACAAAAACTTTTTTTTTAACATTCAAAGAATAGACTGAATTTTTGGAGGGGGTGCTGGGGATCAGACTCAGGGATATGCTCTTGTTAGGCAAGGATTCTACCACTTGAGCTAAATCCTCAGCCCCTGCAGTGTTGTTTTATTTTTTTTTTATTTTTTTTATTTTTTTTGGTGCTGGGGATTGAACTCGGGCCCTTGTGCTTGCAAGGCAAGCACTTTAACTACTGAGCTAAATCCCCAGCCCCCTGCAGTGTTGTTTTAAAAAAATACATAATGCTGGGTGTGGTGTCGCATGCCTGCAATCCCAGCACTCAGGAGGCTGAGACAAGAGGACCGCCATTAGTTTGAGGCCAGCCAGGACTACACAGTCAGTGCAAGACCAGCCTAGACTGCATATCGAAACCCTGTCTCAAAAACAAAGCAAAAACCAAAAAACGAAATAAAACAAAACAAAAAACAACAAAGCAAAGCAAAACGAAATGAAACAATGTGGCCCAAGAAGCAAAAGATATTTTCTGAAACAAAGATGAGGGTCCCAGGGAGAAAGTGTCCCAGAGTCCTGGGTTGGTTAGAGCTGAGCCCAGGCTCATGCCCCTGACCTGTCACACCTAGTGTGATGCTCACAGGCTCGTCCTGTCTCCCACGTTGTCTGGGGCGAGCCTGCACCTCCGAGACAGTTTCCCTTTGTGACTGTCTACGCTCTACACACCACAGGAGAGCAGAGGAAGAGAGAGGAGAGGAAGAATTCTGGGAGGAACAGGGGCAGAGGGCCGCAGGAAAGAGGGTCAGAGTGGTTTGTGTTTAAACACAGCAGCCAAGTGTGGTGGCACACGCCTGTAGCCCCACCATCTGGGAGGTTGAAGCAGGAGGACTACAAATTGAAGCCCAGCCTGGGCAATTTAGCGACTTAGTGAGACCTGTCTCAAAATACAAAATATAAAAGGATTGCGGATGTAGTTCACTGTGAAGGCTCTGGGTTCAGTCCCTAGTACTGCCAGTACAGAAATGAATCAATAGGGTTGGGGACCTGTCTGAGTGATACGACGCCTGCCTGGTGTGCACAGGCCTCGGGTCCCATCCACGGGAGCCCGCAGGATTTCTCATGGTAACACTCATGAGGAGGATCCTCACTTACAGACCCTCCTGTACCAAGCTGGGACTCCGGAGCCATTTGCTTCACAAGTACTTGTTGAGCGAATAACTAGGCACTGGAGATGAAAACAGAGTTGCCTGCCTTTCTAGAGCTTACGGCTCAGTGAGGGTAGCTAGATAACAAGTAAGGGCACATATGATCTGAAGAGAAACCAGAGTATAAGTGAGAGCAAAGAAAGAAGATACCAGGGCTGCAGTTCCAGGGAGAGCCCTCGCCTGGCATGCTCAGACCTAGGTTTGGTCCTGGAAAATTTAATACCTATCATGCCCTAATGCTAGAGAAAACCAAAGCAACAGGTAGGCCAGACAAGTAGGTTGGGGGAGGAAGGGAGAGGTTGTAATTTTCTTTTTTCTTTTCTTTTTTTTGTTTTTGTGTTTGGAAACAGGGTCTCACTATGTAGCCCAGCTGACCTCCAACTCCTGCCTCAGCCTCCCAAGTGCTGAGATTACAGGCGTGCACTACCATGCCTGGCTTAATCTCTTCATTTTGCAGGCAAAACTCAAAAGAAATGACTTCTCAAAGATAAGGAGGAAAAGAGAAAACAGAGTCCAGCCTCCCTGGCCAATGTGCTTTCCCATTTCCTACCCCCAGCAAAAGTTTCAGAATAAGGTCATGGAGAACCCAACCAATATTTTAAACTGTTTTAACTTTTTATTTTTGTTTACTTTTTTGGTGCTGGGGGTCAAATCCAGGGCCTTGCTCATGAGTTCAAGGCCAGTTTGGACTGTGTAAAGCAAGAACGTGTCACAGAACAAAACAAAACAACTAAATGAGAAACAGCAATTGTGTTGAAGCCGGGTATGGGTGATGGACGCCAGTAATTCTAGCCTTTCGGGAGGCTAAGGCAAGAAGACAGAAAGTTCAAGCCCAGCTTGGGCAATTTAGCAATTGAGCAAGAACCTGCTTTAAAATAAAAAAGGGATAGGGAGGTTGGGGATTTAACGCTGTGGTAGAGCACTTGCCTAGTAAGCACAAGGCCCTGAGTTTGATCCCCAGTACCCCTCCAAAAGGGAGGGGTGTAGCTCAGTGTGAAGGCCCTGGGTTCAAAAGGGTCCTGTGGGGGCAGTGATCTGTAGTCCTCCATGCCTTCCCTAACTCGTGACAGCTGGCGGCAGACAGGCCTCTTCAATATCAGGAAGGAAATGTCGTACCCCAATTTTTTAAAATTTTTTTTTGAGACAAGGTTTCACTCTATAATTCAGGCTTGCCTTGAACTCACTATGTAGTCCAAGCTGGCCTTGAACTCGAGGCAATTCTGCCTCAGCCTCCAGAGTGCTGGGATTACAGGAGTGTGTGCCACCATGCCTGGCTGTACGCTAGTTTTTAATGGACACAAACTTTCAGTCAGATGCAGCATATAAAGTAGATTACAAAAAAAAAATAAAGTAGATTACAGAATTTCAGTGTAATATTAATGTGGGTCCAGCCAAATTAAGTTCTCCACTCAAGAAAAATTCAAACATAAGGATAAAAAGCACATGGAGGCTAAAAGAAAGTATTTTACCAAAGTTTTGAAATAAATCTCTACAGAGAAGTATTATTAAAAATACATGATCATCAGAAGTTTAATAAGTTTATGGATTAAAGGTGTAGGAAAGAATCCTTGCAAGAAAAGCAGAACTCATTCACATTTCAAAGTCTTTATCTTGCAAAGGAGCTTCCATTTTGGATACGGCAAAAACAGAATACAGCCTCAGGGAAAACTAATTAAGAATTCAAATTCATAGCCCCAGCGTCCCCCGAGGAAATCTATTGATTTGTAATTTGGCCTTGAATTTGACCTGTGGCCTCCATGTCATGATAATTTGGGTCACTTTGAATATGCAATCCCTTGAACAAGGGTCTCTGCTCATTTTAAATGAATGCAGCTGCCCATTTGCCGATCTTCTATTTGCATCACAATATGTGGGAATAAATTCGCCATTAATAAAGCATTTCCAGTAGGTGGTCAGACTGAGGAAATGGAGGACATTTATCTATTAGGGTTAAAAACTATTGTTTCATTTTTGCCTTTTTGGACAGAAAAGGAAAACACTGAGTCTTTGACAATCTTGGTAGAGGCTAGAATTGTACCCTGGGCTACAATATCTTAAAAAAACAAACACAAAAAAACCCAAACATGTAACCTCAAATTCTATTTTTTTTAACTCAAATTCTATTTTAAGAAGAATAAATGTAGAAAAGTTTCTAGTAGGCCTAAAAAATGGCTTTCTGTTTTCTCTTTACTTTCTCTGGTTCAATTTAAAGGAATCCTTTTCAAATTTGATTCACAGGGAACGCTTGCATTGAAATAAAGCCACAAAAAGCCTTGGCGGGTGCTCACCTTGCACACACTCTCTCGCACCTGATGGCACTTAATCGACAGTATTGGTTGCAGTCCGGGGACACAGGCCCTTCAGAGGGGCGCCAGGAGAGCCGTGTCCTGGAGAAACGGGAGACAGGGAACCTAAGAGTAGGAATTCCGGGCGCCGGAGGAGGAAGCGGGGCGGGGGGGAGTTAGATGTCTGGATCCCTGCTTTTGGTTTCATCTTGCTGTTTTCACTGCGTGAAACCTACCTTCTTCCTCCGTTTTGCATCAGTGACATTCTCCTCATTCTGCAAACCAGACCTACGTGGTAAGTTTGTAGTTTCTGTTGGGGTCTATCCCCTACTCGTAGCCACCCTGTGGAAGACTAGCAACAGTCTGACTTCTTAAGATCAGGTCAGGCAGGGCTTTTAGGGTCACTCTACGGGCTTTAGACTTTAGTTGGTTATCTATTGACTACAAGTTTCAAGACGGGCATGCTCTAAGACCCACATTACGGAAGGCAGGACAAGAAGGCATTTCACAAAATTCTTCTTTTGTCTTGATTTTTTTTTTCCGGCACTGGGGATTGAAACTAAGGTTTTTGCACTAAACGAAAGTACATCGCTGGCCCTTTTCATTATTTACTTTGCAACGGGGTCTTGCTAATTAAGTAAACCGCCCAGGGTGCTCTCGAATTTGTAATCCTCCTGCCTCAGCCTCTCAGATCTCAGAATGCTGGGATTACGGGCATGCGACCAGCTTGTACTTTTTCTTTTAACAGCTCTATTCTCCTGCCCTCACGCCGGGACCGGGGTCACTTTTGTCGCTTGTTTATACAGGGTACGGAGACAGGCCGCGGGGCCCGCCCTCTGCTGACCTCGGGGCCGGAGCGAAGGGCCGGGCGGATTAGGCGCGGCTCCCCGGGGCGCTCGGAGCCCGCAGCCCTTCCTCTTCCCCGAAGGGCGGGGCGCGCCCAGCGGCCACGCGCGCGGCCGGGCGGTGAGGGGGCGTGTCCGCGGGCGCGCGGGCGGAGAGGGGGCGTGTCCGCGGCGGCGGCGCGCGGGCGGGCTGGCGAGCGGCGCGGCGTCCTGTGCTGGAATGTGCAGCTCCCGCGAGCTCGGGGCGCAGCAGCAGACCGAGCGCCGCCGAGGGCCGCGGCCCCAGACCCCGGCGGGCACGGCGGCCGGGACGGCAGGGCGAGGCCCGGCGGCCTGAGCGCGCTCTGCGGCCCCTCCCGGGCCTCCGCGGGCCTCGCCGGCCCCCGCGCCCAACTTTTTGCCCCCTCCCCCACCCCTCCCCGAAACTCCAGCAACAAAGAAAAGTAGCCAGAGAAGGAGCGGGCCGCGGCCGGGCCGCCCCTCCGCGCCGAGGAAGGCCGGTGAGCGCGGCGCGGGCCGGGGGCACCGCCGGCGGGGGTGGGGGCGGCGGTGCGAAGGGGGAGGGCGCGGAAGGACGCGAGCGAGGCGCTGTCCAGGGCTGATCTGCAGATACCGTGGCGGCGGCGGCGGCTGCGACGGGCGCCCTCGCTGGGCCGGATCGGGTTACGGCGGCGGCGGGCGGCGCGGCCCGGGGCCGGGCCGGGGGCGGCGGCGGCGGGACCCCTCCCCAGGCGAGGCGGGCCCGCGCCCCGCGTCCCCCCAGGCCGGCCCTGCGAGGCCGCGCGCGGAGCTGCTCGAGGCCGCGGTCCTGAAACTTCCTCCTCTTCCTCCTCCGCGTCTCGGCCGGCCCGGGTCCCGCGCCCCCTCCCCCGGCCTCTCCCTGGCCGGAAGGCGCGGCGGCGGAGCGCGGCCCGGCGAGTTGAGTCAGCCCGGGGCGCGGGCGGAGCTGGACAGCGATTCTGCGCCGGGTCCTCCGCGCAGGCCGGGCCGGGCGCGCGTCCCCCGCGCCGTGGGCCGGTGAAGTTCTCAAACTTCCGGGGCGCGGGGGCGGCCGCAGGCTTGGGGCCCCCGGGGCGCCGCGCCTCGGGAGGGCGCCGCGGAGCCTCGGCCCGGGCGGGCAGGCGGGCGAGCGGTCGGGGGTCGGCGGAGCCCGACGGGGCCCGGGCCGGGAGGGGCCGCCGCCGCCTCGCCAGCTGCGCTCGGGCCGGACAGCGCCCCGTCCGCCCGCCGCCGCCGCCGCCCGAGCGCGGGGAGCCAGGAGGTGCCGCGGGCCGAGGTGGGGGCGCCTCCCGCGAGGCGCGGGGCTGGGACGCGGGGCGCGGGCCCGGTGGGGGGAAGCGAGAGCGGGCGCCGGAGCTCGCGGAGCGCCGCTTTGTGCTCGGTCCTCGGAGAAAATGGCCGAATGCGTGTCGGAGGGAGGAATGCGGCCGCAGGGCCGCGGCACGGAGGAATTCGCGCGGCGCGGTGGGGCTGCGGGCTGCGCCCAGACCGCCTCCCAACCTGGGGTCCCGTCTGCAAGGGTGGTGGGTCCGGTGGGGCGGGATGGCAAAAGCGAGGGTGGGACGAGTTGGCGAGTAGTTGAGGCTGTTAAGCCCCGGGACGGCTTTCGCTGTGCTTCTGTGATGGCATTCGGTTCCAACTTGTTGGTGCACAGGACTAAACGAGTCTGTAGCCTTGGGTCAAACAGCTCGCTGCTTTTTTTGTATTGTCGTTTTTTTTGTTTTGTTTTTTGTTTTAGTATTTTTGCTTTCTTGTCATTTGGAAGAGGACACGGGCCTAGTTGAGAGTAGCACCTTTCAGACTGGAAGGAACGTGTTTCAGGCCATTTAAAACCCAACTTGTTTTCAAGAAGGTGATCTTGTAATGGCTTCCACTAAGCAAGTAGGCCGAGTCAACCACAGGGCTAGAAAGTTGGTGATTGTCCCGCCTAGTTGGACGATCATCTTATTAAGGGATTTGGGGGAAAAATTGTTTACATTCATTTGTAAAGTTTCGAATAAACCGAACTTCTCTTTTCACAGGAAAAGGAGGTCCATACCTTTTTTTTGCCTTTTATGTTTTAAAACGTCAAAAAATTGAGAGACTAAAAGGTCTTTTATCACTGTAGTTTATTCTTTCGGAGTTCGTTGAATTCCTGGGAAATTTAGCTAAATTGACCAATTATTACAGGCGTCCTCTCAGACCTGTGTGTAGTTAATGTATACGCAGAATGATTGGTGAGTTTCTTGGGTTTCTGACGCAGACCATTGAGTTATTGGGGGGGAGAACTGGAGTAACAACAGTTTACTATTCATGTATTATGTTTTTAAAATAAATCAACATTTAAAATGAAGGTGCTTGTTTTTTTTTTCCAACAGAAAGAGGTTTTGACATACTTGCGTGCCAGTGGTAGACCTTTGATGATTGAGTTATGTCAAACAATTGTTTTTTGGGGGGTAGAGAAAAGTGTTTATGTTTTGTTTTTGGTGACTGCAGTAAAGAGAATTGGTATGTGTGCTGCCGAAGCGAGGACTGCAGTAAAGAGAATTGGGAATTAACAAAAATGTTTGTTTCTTTGCATTGCTGAGGACAGAGCCCAGGGCCAGGCAAATGTTCTATTGCTCAGCTACATCCCCAGCCCTACAAAAATATTCTAAAGATTTGTTTTTAGTAAATGAAGCTTACTGAGTTTTAAAGGTTATATTAAAAATGCCCTTGTTTAGGTTCTGAAGAATTAGAATGATGCTGATTTTAAGCTGCTAAGAGTTTTGTGTTTAAAGTGGCACTCTCTTGTTCTTGTTTGTTCTTAATTCAGAGACGATGGCCACTCAGGTGATGGGGCAGGCGTCTGGAGGAGCAGGGCTGTTCACCAGCAGCAGCAGCATGGGCATGGCCCTGCCCAACGACATGTATGACTTGCACGACCTCTCCAAGGCTGAGCTGGCTGCGCCTCAGCTCATCATGTTGGCCAACGTGGCCCTGACTGGGGAAGTAAATGGCAGCTGCTGTGATTACCTGGTTGGTGAAGAAAGGCAGATGGCGGAACTGATGCCTGTTGGGGAGAACAACTTCTCAGATAGTGATGGAGAGGGAGAAGGGCTGGAGGAATCTTCGGAGATAAAAGGTGAACCAAGCGGGCTGGAGAACATGGAATTGAGGAGCTTGGAGCTCAGTGTTGTGGAACCGCAGCCTGTATTTGAGGCCTCAGCTGCCCCTGAGATTTACGGCTCAAATAAAGATCTTCCTACCGAAACACCTGGAGCAGAGGACAAATGCAAGAACTCGAAGACCAAGCCCTTTCGCTGTAAGCCCTGCCAGTATGAAGCTGAATCTGAAGAGCAGTTTGTGCACCACATCAGAGTTCACAGTGCTAAGAAGTTTTTTGTGGAAGAAAGTGCAGAGAAGCAGGCCAAAGCCAGGGAGCCTGGCTCTGCCACCGAAGAGGGCGATTTCTCAAAGGGACCCATCCGCTGTGACCGCTGTGGCTACAACACCAATCGCTATGATCATTATACTGCCCACCTGAAGCACCACACCCGGGCAGGGGACAACGAGCGCGTCTACAAGTGCATCATCTGCACCTACACAACCGTCAGCGAGTACCACTGGAGGAAACACCTGAGGAACCACTTTCCCAGGAAAGTGTACACGTGCGGCAAGTGCAACTATTTCTCAGACAGAAAAAACAATTATGTCCAGCACGTTCGGACTCATACAGGTAAGAAGCTTTGTAGTCCGAAAGTTCGACCCTCCCCCTTTTTGTTTTTTTTTTTTTTGGTGGCAGTACTGGGGCTTGAACCCAGGACCTTCAAACTGAGGTACATCTCCAGCCCTTTTAGTTTTTATTTTATGTTATATTATTTGTTAGTTTTTTGTTGTTTGTTTGTTTTTGAGATGGGGTCTTGTTCTGTAATTCAGGCTGGGTTTAAACTCCCTATGTAACCTAGACTGGCCTCCCAAGTGCTGGGATTATAGGCATGCGCCACCACGCCCGACCCCTTGCCACTTTCTAAAACAGTTCTGGAAGCCCAGTTTGGTGAATGTCTCTAGTTGTGCTGGCCTGGTTGCCTTGAAGTCCTGAACCGATCAAAATGTTTTACCATTCATGGACTCCTGGGGATAGGACTTTTAAACAGTTTATTTTGAGACAGGGTCTCCGAGTTGCCAGGCTGGGCTTCAACTTGCAATCCTCCTGCCTCAGCCTCCCAGAGTGCCACCACACCTGGCATTTCATGGTCATTTTGACTTTAGGGAAGAACCAGAATTATCATGGTGTCAGATCTAATGAAGCTGAATAATGATGCACTGTAATTTTTTATGAGCGTGTATTTCCAAAGAATGATGGGAATAAGTATGTTCAAAGTGAGAAAGAGTATTTTGGGGGGTTAATGGCATTGCGTATCTTTTACTGAAATAAACTTTTTTTTTTTTTTTTGGTGCTGGGGAATCGAACTCAGGGCGTTGCGCTTGCAAGGCAAGCACTCTAACCACCGAGCTAAATCCCCAGCCCTACTGAAATAAACTTTTTAAATCGTAAGCATTCACATATTTTGATCATTCTGCACACATACACACACACTATGTGCATTCTATGGAGGACTGAGGTAATTTATGTGGAGCACTGACTGTCATTTGGGAGACTATTCCTGAGAAATCTAACAGTGTCTTTCCTAGAATACATAATCTAGAACTTGGGTTTTCTTGAGGTTGTGTTTATGTGACGGTGAACACAGGGAAGGTGCTGTAGTTTCTCAAAGGAGTTGAGGGTTTTGACAAAGAGGAAAACACTGGGATGAACCTTGCAGGGTTCCATTTAGCCACACAGCCTTCAGCAGTAAAGCCTGTGACCCGTGGTCTTAAGTTCCTAAACGCAACAATGGACAAACCCGAGAGGTTAGTTTTTAAAAGATGAGTGGAATTAGCACTGAAAGCATTTTCCAAGCGGACATACAAATGGGGAAGAAGATGTCTTTCGGACCAGAAAATGAGTTATCCACGTCCCTGTCCCAGTGCACATTGGTTCCACTGGTCCTGAGGACCTTTCTAGTCTGTTAAGTGCAACTCCTGTCCCAAATTAGGAGCCAGGATAACTGCTTGGTGTGCCTGAGGTCTGGCTTTGGTCCCCAGCATGAGGAAGGAAAGTGCTGATTTTTTTTTTCTTCTTTTTGGTGTTGCTGAAGATTTTTTGTTTTTTTGGGACAGAGTCTCACTGTGTAGTTCAGGCTGGCCTTGAATGCCCAGCAATCTTCCTACCTCTTCCAAGTGCTGGGATTACAGGCGTGGGCCTGGTGGTACTGAGTGAGAATCAAATCCTTGGTCTCCTTCATGCTAGGCTAGCTAGCGCTCTACCACTGAGCTACATCTCTGACTTTACTCTCTTTGGCGGTGCATGCTGGGGATTGAATTTAGGGCCTTGATCTTCTTAGGTAAACGCTCTACCACTGAGCTAAATCCCCAAGCCCTTTTTATGTTTTATTTGTAAAATAAAGTTGTCTGGGTGGGCTCAAATTTGAAGTGCTCCTGAGTGCTGAGATGACCTGTGTGCGCCACCACACCCAGCTTGTGTCATTTTATTTAAATTCTCATAACGGGAAATTCACATTGTACCGTGTTCTTTATATAAGTGGGCAAGCTGGACTCTTTTTTTTGGGGGCGCGCCGCTGGGGATCAAACTCAGGGTTGAGCTTACTAGGCAAGGTTTAGCAAACTTGAGCTTCTAGGCAAGGTCTCTACTACCATTGAGCTAAATCTCTGACCCCCCTGGACTCTTTACTAATTGGCCAGTATCATCGTTACTCTCTTGTGACCAAAGACCAGATCAAAGCAGTTGTTCAGTTTTTTGTTTTTTACTTTCCCTGTGCTGGGGTTGAACCCAAGGCCATTGCACACTGAGTTACATCCCAGCTCTTTCAGACATGTTTGAGGCAGGGTCCTGTTGCCCTGACTGGCCTTGAATTTGCTACGTGGCACAGGCTGCCTCCAACGCACAAGACTGCCTCCGCCTCCTGAGTACTAGGGGTGTGGGCATGCACCACCGAGCTGATACTAGGAACATTTTTAGCTCAAAGCAGCAACATTGCCACTCAGGTGGTGCTGCTTTAATGTAACATCTTCAGAAGGTAGAATAATCTTTTATGAGGATCAGAAACTTGCCTACCCACTAGCATCCAAATTTGGGCCTGTCTGCCCGTCTTGTGCTGGGGATTGAGCCCCGGACCTCCACGTGCCCAGCATGCAGTTGACCCTTGGGTTGTACTCCTGACCAAGGTTCTCTTGTGGTGCTGGGCGTTGACCCTAGGGGCCTCACACATGCTAGGGAAGTGCTCTACCTCTGAGTTGCATGTCCAGGCCCACAGCCAAAGTGTTTTTTAAAGTATAATTCTAATTAAATTTAAAAATATACTTTAGCAAGATAGTATCTCAGTTCAGCATGTAACATTGAAAATTAAAATGGCTGGGCGTGGTGGCACCTGTAATCCCAGCACTGAGGAGGCTAAGGCAGGAGGATCACCAGTTCAAGGCCAGCCTGAACTACAGAGTGAGACCTTGTCTCAAAAAAAAAAGTCCTCAGTGCTAAATCCTATTCTGTTGTTGGGAAAATTGTATTTGGCTTGTTTTTTGCATTTAAATGCTATTCATTATTACAATGTTTCAGGAGAACGCCCGTATAAATGTGAACTCTGTCCTTACTCGAGCTCTCAGAAGACTCACCTGACGAGACACATGCGCACTCATTCAGGTTGGTCATTTATGGGACCTTTTCTGCCATTTTCAGTAAACTGCTGTTATTTTTATTTTGTTACTTAATTTTTGTTCTTTTTCTTTTTTGTGTTAAAGTACTGTTATGAAGAAACTCTTTTAGACCTGGAACTGGGTCTTTTGTTCATGGCCTACCTTGGAAATAATTTAGAAGTTAACAACGAAAACACCAGTGTTATAGTAATAGAGCTGTATTGAAATGGAGATTGTTCAAAAGGATTCTGAAGGGGGAGCTCCTGAAACTGAATGTGATTTGTGGTGCCCTCTTTCTGGGAGGTTTCAGAGTTTCCTGACTCCAGTAAAAACTACACAGTCAAAAGCACTCATAGAAGAAGCCTAGTTCATGTCATCCTTCCACTCACCCACAGTGTTCCACCAGTACACTGCACCCTCCTGCCCTTTTTTTTCTTTTTGAAACAGAGTCTCATTGTTTTTAGGCTATTCTTGGACTCACTATGTAGCCCAGGCTGGTCTCGAACTCAGCAATCCTCCTGCCTCAGCCTCCCAAATACTGGGATTACAGGCGGGCAGCACCAACACCCACGTCCTTTTTTGAACATCTTTCTCACATTCCTCTCAACAGTATAACTCTGAGTTTCAGAGTGCATGGTTACCAAGTTTCAAGGATTCCTTCCCAGTTTTTAAGATTTGAATTTGCTCTGGCTTGGTAGGGATATTGAGTGCTGATTTATCTTTTTTTTCTGATGCCGGGGATTGAACTCAGGGCCTAGGCGAGCACTCTAACCACTGAGCTAAATCCCTAACCAGAATGCTGATTTGTAACAACCGAATTTATTTGATACATATTCCAGGACACCACTTTACTGAAGTAGAGTAGATGAAGGGCAGTACTGTAGGGAGATTCCAGGGGCTGGAACAGTAATGCTCTCTTGGTGTCCCTCCTCACCACTGTGGAATGTCCATGTTAGAGGAGGTGCTGGGGGTGGGGGTGTTCAGAGATTAAACCTCATGCCTACCAGCAAGAGGCTAAATTCATTATTTTTGCCCTGAGCCACCCTTGGCAAAATACCACTTCCAACCAGAATACTGGCTACATTCTTGTTATTTGCGAGTGTCAGTGTAGCCCACCCTCTAAGTTAAAGTTCACTGCAGGTGTGTGCAGCCCCACTGGGTAGCTGGATCCGCCTGTGGCTATTGAATTGTGGAGTGTGGCAGTTTGTTTGAATTGGGACTTATTAAGTGCATATTAGATTTCAAACAGAAGAAAAGCAAGTAAAATAGTTGTTTCTAAAATATTTCTTTTTTATATTCTGTAGTTATTTATTTTTTTACTTTTAGCACTTTTTTTGTTTCTAATATATTGATCACATGTTGAAAATACTGAATTATATTGGGTTAAGGAATCAGTACGATTTTACATTTGTAATGGGGCTACTAGAAAATTGCAGATGTATGTAATTGTATTGAGCAGCTCTGAAGATACCGCATAGTTTCTTTTTTTTTGGTCCTGGGAATTGAATTTGGGGCCTTGTGCTTGTGAGGTGAGCACTCTAACCACTGAGCTAAGTCCCAGCCCCAGCTACCCCATAGCTTTTAAATTTTTTTCAGTCCTGGGCATGGAACCTAGAGTTTGGTATGTGATTAAAGCAGCATGGCCCCCGTTCACCAGGGATTTTGCTGGCCTTTGTTGGCTGATCCGCATATCTGTCGTGTTGGTGCAGGATGAGTCTTCTAAATCTCCTAAACTATTGAGGTGTGCCACTGGACTCTCCTGATCTCACTCTCTACGGGGAACTATGCAGTTGCAGGCTTTTTGTTCATCTTTTGAAATGGGGTTTTACTCTGTAGTGCAGGCTGGCCTTGAACTGACTCTGTAGCCCAGGCTGGCCTTGAATTTGCAGCAGTCCTCCTGATTCAGCCTTCTGGGTGCTGGGATTATGGGTGTGTGCTACCATGCCTGGCTTTATTTTTAGTATTGGGGATTGGACACCAGATCTTCGCACTGAGACTCATCCCAGCCCTTTGTATTTTTTGAGATGGGGGCTCGATGAATTGCTTGGGCTGGACTTGAATTTGAGATCCTTCTACCTCAGCCCCCCAGAGTACTGGGATTGATTACAGGTGTGTTTCAGGGTGCCTGGCTAGCCTTTGTTAATGGCAGGCACTGCATCCTGTCGATAGCAGTACTCTAAGGCTTTAATAAAACATTTTAGAGCTATATATAAGTTAACTCTTTTTAGTCGTCTTTTTTTTTTTTTTCCCTCCTTTTTTCTTTTTTGTGACAGGGTCTTGCTTTATACTGCAGGCTGGGTTTGAACTCTTGATCCTCCTGCCTCAGCCTCCCAAGTACTGGGATTATAGGCATGCACCACCACGCCTGGGTGACTTGTTTTAGTCTTCATAGCTATTTTATGTTGCATAAATTGTATTTAGCCCCATCTTTGGGAATGCTGATGCATTGAAGAAATACGGCTATTTGTCTTGTACAGTGTCCTTCTTTCTGATGATACCTGTTTTCTCATGTGGTCTTTTAGTTTTTCTTCTTTACTTTTTATTGCTTGAAAACTGAAAAACCTAAATGCTTGGTATTTATCTTGGCGTGTATGTCATTTGAAGGCACAACTAATTGTCCCATAGTTTATGATGGTGTCTCACTGGATTAAAATGATGACACACTTAATGTCTTTTTTTTTGGAGACAGGGTCTCACTGTGTGTGGCCCAGTCTGGCTTTGAACTTGCAGTGATTTCCTGCCTCAGTGATGGGATTACAGGCGTGTGCTACGATGCCCAGCTCACACTTGTGACTTTCCTTGATTTGTCTTTTTAACTTTTTTTTTTCCCCTGCCCTACTGGGAATTTGAACCCAGTGCCTTTGTACTGAGCTACATGCGTAGCCCAGGCTGAGTTTGAATTTGTGATCCTCCTGCCTCAGCTTCCTGCAGTACTTGGGATTACAGGTGTACATTACTTTGCCTAGTTTATCTATGGTGTTTACACTAGGTAATGATCTTTTGCCTCAAACAAATTTGAGTTTGCCAAGTGCCTGTAGCTTGACTTGCTTCACATACCCACACATACATATACATGCATACACACATACTTTTTTGAGGGGGTTGCTGGGGATTGAACTCAGGGGCTTGCACTTGCTAGGCAAGTGCTCTACTACTTGAGGTAAATCCCCAACCCCTTGCTTACTATATTTTAAAGATGGTTTTCAGTAGTTGCTGTTAATACTATAGTAACTAGTTGGCCTACTGTTTATTGTATTATTCTAGATACCGGGTTCCTGAAAAATTGGAATTTGTGGTTTCTAGTCCTATTGTAAAGATACAGATCTTAATTTATAGATGAGGACACATGTTCAGAGATAACCTTAGGAGTTTGGGGGTTTTGGTTGTTGTTTTTTGAGACAATGTCTCTGTAGTTCATACTTGCCTCCAACTCAGGGACCTCCTGCCTCAGCCTCAATCTTGGGATTGCAGGTATGGGCTGCTACGCCCAACTGCCATTACATTTTTTGTATGTATTCACACTGGCTTGTTTGCCCTCTTCCCTTGGCATAGGAGTTCGTTTTGCCTGCTTCCCCATTGTATGTGCATTGATTGTTATTAGCAAGTTCCATTCCTGTTGATTACACTTATTACACTTTTGGGGCAGTATTTGGAACTGAACACGGGCTCTCTGCTTGCTCAGCAAGTGTGCTCTACTGAGTTAGGAATCCCCCTTGTTATATTTTAGTTTGTGGTACTGGGGATTAAACACAGGGCTTTCCCACTGAAGTCTATCTGCAGCCCTTATTTTTTATTTTGAGACAGGGTCTCTCTAAGTCATTAAATTGCTCAGATTGGGTTCAAACTTGGCAGTCTTGCCGTGCCTTACCACTCGGCTACATCTGCAGACCTTTTTTGGGTTTTTTTGACAGGGTCTCTTTTGCTTTTTGAACAGGGTCTGGCCACCTAGCCAGGTTTGGACTAGAACTTGGTCTTCTGCCTTAACCTCTGGAGTCCTGGGGTTACAAGGGTGAGCCACCATGCCTGGCCAAAGTAGAAAAACTTGATGAATACATATTCTAATACAAACAGATTTACTGGCAACAAAATGAGAATTAGGGGAAAAAAGCTAATAGACCATGTAATTTATTTATTTATTTACTTATTTTTTTTGGTGCTGGGGATCAAACTTGGGACCTTGGACTTGCTAGGCAAGCACTCTAACCACCGGGCTAAATCTCCAACCCCTAGACCATGTAATTTACGCCATCAGAATTTTAAACAAAATCTTTCTTCCTTGACATTTTTTTGTTTGTTTGTTTTTTGTTTTTTGAGATAGGGTCTCACTATATAGTTCAGGCTACCCTTGAACTTGCTACATAGCCCAGTCTGGCCTTGAACTTGTGCAATCCTCCTGCTTCAGCCTCCCAAGTGTTGGGATCACAGACATGTGCCGGATCTCCCTTGAACATTTCTGAGGTGTAGAGGCCTGTGCCTTGATTGATACTTGTTGTATACATTTTCTCATTCATTTATTAGCTTATTTTTCAGTACTGGGGATTGAACCAAAGGGTACTCTATACTGAGCTACACCCCAGCACTTTTGTTTTCTTTTTTGTTCCTAGAAATGTCTCACTAAGTTGCCCGAACTGTCTTGACCTTGATGTCTTTCTACTTTGGGCTCTTTTCATGCTGGGATTACTGGCGTGTACCCCTGTGCATGTAATTCTTTTACTTGACACATCTTCATGGAGAGATAAACTTCATCCATCAGCTGTTTATTAACTCAGACGTAGTAGAGTTTACACAGGACAGTGTAAATACTAGGCAAGCACTTTACCACTCAACTACACTGCTAGCTCTTCTAACATTTTTTTATTTATTTTTGAGACAAGGTCTCACTAAGTTTCCCAGGCTGGTCTGAACTGATAATCCTACTGTCTCGGCCTCCTGAGTAGCAGAGATTACAGGCATGTAACACTGTGCCTGGCTATTACCTTTTATTTACTCAATAAAAGTTAGGAGTTGCTTCCTAAAGTGAGCTGTTATGGGTCATGTGTTTTTTTGCGGAGGGGGTGTTGCGTGCTAGGGATCAAATGCAGGGCCTTGAGCTTGCTAGGCAAACGCTGTACCACTGAGCGAAATCCCCAACCCCTGCATACTGAATGTTTGCTGTACTTCATGTTAGCTACTTACCACTTAGCAGTCCAATTATTTAGATACAGAGCAACCAAAAATTGCATATTTGGGGGGTTAATTTTTGTAAGCTAATGTAACAGGAAATATAAGAACGACAGTTTAAAAAAAAAAAACCGACAGTTTTATCAAATTTATTCAATATAAGAACCCGGAGCTGGGGATTTAGCTCAGTGGTTAGAGTGCTTGTCTAGCAAGCACAAGGGCCTGAGTTTGATCCCCAGCACCAAAAAAAAGAACCGATTGGTTGAAATGACAACTGCTGGAGCTCAGGATGGTCAGTGGGTAAACAAACACTGCCCAGTGCCCCTCGGGGTAAACTGTTAAGTGATTAACATGGATCATCATAGTTCATCTTTTTTTGGTGCTGGGGCTCAAACTCGGCCTTGTACTTACAAGGCAAGCACATTAACCACTGAGCTAAATCTCCAGCCCTAGTTCATCTTCTAGAAACCCTAATTCTAGAACAAGTTTTAAGCCATTGTGCCACTTTTCTCCAATCTGCCTGTGTATCTGTGCAGATACGTGGCTCCAGTTAGATCACTCACTCATTGCAGGGAGCACAGTGGGACCAAGTGTAATGTCACATGTTGTAGAAACTACCCTTTTCTAACATGCAAAAGAACTGTCAGCTACATACTGATGTATCTGGATAAGTGTTTGGGTTTATAATTCAGTAGTTCATCATCACATGTTTGCTAATCATGTAAAGATTAGTATCTATGTGGTTCTGTTTCATACCTGAATTTACTTTATGAAAAACTTTCATTAAAGATTTTATATGAATTTGAGAATGTTTGAGATGAATTTTTATAAATGTCAATTTCCGTTTCTCTACTATGCATTCCATTGGACCAGTGGGGTATGGATACCATTTGGTAATATGTGCTAGCGTGTGATCTAGATGGGTATGTATCAGATAGACTGTGTATTCTTATGCCATTGACTTAGGGGTGGTGTGGTTATGGTTTTGTGTGTATTTGTGATTACGACTGTTTGCTTATGTTACATACCATATCTATTTGTATGTCACTTCTGACTTAGCCCAGTTTCTTTGCCCATTTTATAGAGAAGGTTACAGGAAAAAATATCACAAGTTTTCCAAATAATTACCTTGGCTATATTTTTGCTTTAAAATAGCAACTCTGGCATTGGGAAAGTTTGCTAAGGGAGGTGCACTCAGCTCTTGCTGTAATGATGGAAAAAGGGTTACATTTCAGTAAAAATCTTCTCCCTTTGCTCCCTCAGGCCAAAGCAGAATTTTAAAGCTTTTGTACTTAGGGTCTGGAGTAGAGCCCAAGGTGAAAGATATTTCTTCCAAGATGTGGCTCTAAAATGTATAGCACTTTCATATTCTACTCCACCATACTTTGTTTTTTCTTTACCTAAACATGAAAAAAAATTTAAATTATTTTCTCTGAGTCACTTTGCTTACAACTTAACATGAGATCCTATCTGAACTTTGCCAATAATTTTACACTTGAAGAATTTCTATTCTTTGTTTGAGAGCCCTAATTTGAACACTTTTGAAGATGATAATTGGCTGAGATGATTACTGTCCCAGCTTGAGAATCAGGGTCAAGGGATAGAGAAAAGTTATACAAATAAATATGGTAAACATAAGGTGCATGATAGTCTTTTCAGTAAACAGTCTTGTTGGTTATTTTCTATATACAATTCCTTATAAGTACATTAAATCTTGAATTGATGTCTTTAATCTATGTCTTCTAATACTTGTTGCTTATCTTCAGGTGAGAAGCCATTTAAATGTGATCAGTGCAGTTATGTGGCCTCTAATCAGCATGAAGTAACTCGCCATGCAAGACAGGTTCACAATGGCCCTAAACCTCTTAATTGCCCTCACTGTGACTACAAGACGGCAGATAGAAGCAATTTCAAAAAACACGTAGAGCTCCATGTGAACCCACGGCAGTTCAATTGCCCTGTATGCGACTATGCAGCTTCCAAGAAGTGTAATCTCCAGTATCATTTCAAATCTAAGCACCCGACTTGTCCTAATAAAACAATGGATGTCTCAAAAGTGAAACTAAAGAAAACCAAAAAGCGAGAGGTTGACTTGCCTGATAACAGTGTTACCAATGAAAAAACAGAAACAGAACAGACAAAAACAAAGGGGGATGTGGCTGGAAAGAAAAATGAGAAGGCTGTAAAAGTGGACAAAAAAGATGTTTCAAAAGAGAAAAAGCCTTGTAGCAATGTCTCAGCAAACCAAGTGACCACCAGAACTCGCAGATCAGCTACAGAGACAAAAGAGGTGGATGTGCATACAGGAAACAATTCAGAAAAACCCTGTAAAACCAAGAAAAGCAAAAGGAAGCTGGAAACTGAAGCCCAATCCTTGCATAATCCTGTGAACGAGGAGGAACTTGTAACAAAAAAGAAGAAGAAGGTGGAAAGCAAATCCAGAAATGGTCAGGAGGTGCCAAAGGGAGGCAGCAAAGTGGAGGAGAGTAAGGAGGAGAATAAAAAGCAAAATGCCTGTGTGAAGAAAAATACAAAGAAGAAAGCTCTAAAAAATAAATCAAGCAAGAAAAGCAGCAAGCTTGCTCAGAAGGAGCCATCTCAGAAGGAGGCTGCTCCGAAGGGGTCGGTGCGAGTAGAGTTTCCTCTGGAGCCTGCCCAAGTGGCCCCAGTCCCCGCCACCAAGGAGGGGCCTGTACAGGTGGAGCCTCCGGCCCTGGAGGAGCCTGGTCCTCCTGTGGAGGGTGTGCAAGGGGGACCTGTGCAGGTGCAGGCTGGGCTCCCTGCCGGGGAGGCACCTGTTCCCATGGAGGGTGTTGAGGAGGGGCCTCGGCCAGTGGAGCCAGTCCCCATGGAAGTTGTTGAGGAGCCTGCTCAGGTGGAGCTGCCTGCTGTGGTACAGCCTCCCCTTCACATCGAGCCAGTCCCCAGAACATCTCCCCGAAAAGATAGTAAGAAGAAATCCAACATGCAGAGCAAAATGGATTGCAAGGAGCAAGTCCTTAATGAGGTTGGCTTAGTGCCTGTTAAAGACAGTCAGTTTCTAAAGGAGAGTGCAGATGCGCAGGACCTCTTAGCACCATCATCACCACTGCCAAAGGAAAAGGAAAAGGAGGAGTCAGAAGACCAAAACGTAATCATCCCTGAAGGTCCAGGGAATACAGAAGGCCCCATGCAGAAAGAGGGAGCGGAAGAGGCAGATGAGAGTGTGGCTCATCCAGCCGCTCCCGAGGAATCTACCAGTGTTTCAGCTTCTGTCTCGAAGCTGAGCGCTCCAGAGGGTGAAACTTCAGATGATAAACATCAGACTCACTCAGATGAGCCTTGTGGAATGGAAACAGTCACTGATGAGAGCTCAACAGAAAATCTCCCGGGGAAAGATGCAGCTGTGGAAGAACCCGCGTCACTGTCGCTGTTCCCTCCACCAGCAGAAGAACGTGAAATGGTGTCCAAACCTACTCTGGCTTCAGCTCCCGTCAGTGCAACAGTGAACGAGTCTCAGGAAATTGATGAAGACGAAGGCATCCACAGTCACGATGGAAGTGACCTGAGTGACAACATGTCAGAGGGTAGCGATGATTCTGGATTGCATGGGGCTCGGCCAGCCCCCCAAGAGACTAGTACAAAAAGTGCAAAGGAAGCTCTGGCGGGCAAAGCGGCGGAGGGAGATTTCGTTTGTATCTTCTGTGATCGTTCTTTTAGAAAGGAAAAAGATTACAGCAAACACCTCAATCGCCATTTAGTTAATGTGTACTTCCTTGAAAAAGCAGCTAAAGGGCAGGAGTAATTCAGCATTGGACAAGGTTACAGTTTTTAGTTGTAAGAGCTATTACATTTTATATTCTTTTATAGTGGTAGACAACTTTTTAAGATTGCTTTAATTAGTGTCCAATGTTGATCTTTTTAAGTGGCATTCTTTTCCTTAGGACTTTTTGTGTGCTTGTTGATGTACAAATTCTAGTAAACGCAAGAATCCAAGGCAGTTAGTGTACTAAAACCAGCAGACCTGAGTCTGTGAGCTGACAATGTCATACGGAATGAGAAGGCCTGGATGGCGCGCTGGCCCCTACTGCTCTGTCCAGCTGCAGCTCTGTCCAACTACAGCTTGTTGGTCTTTCTCCAGGTCTGTCTGCTGTTTCATTTTAGTTTATTGTTCCTTGTTTAGCTCTATAAAAATTGGCTTAATAGCAAATTACTTGAATTTGCCTGCTTTATATAAAGTTAGCACTTTAAGATTTCTTTAGAGATGAGAAAAGACATTTAAACTGAAGAAAAATTCTCCCAACAGCGGACATTGTATCAGTCCAGGTATTTACTTCCTGATTTTTGATCAATATTTCATGTTTGTGTGTTAATCGTCATAAAACAGTGATTTTGGTGTTTTTTTTTTATTTTGGTGCTTTAATGGCTTAAGATGTTGCACATTGTTTTTTTGTTTTTCTTTAACCTATGCAGTTAAATTTTTTCTAGAAGTAGCATTTGCGTTGACCAGTAACACTTTATACATATATGCATGTTGATTTTGGCCTCTTTGGCGGGATGCGTTTAGGCTTGTTTGCAAAGGGGCAGTTGTCTTTTTAGCAGAACAGTAGTGAATGCAGGTTTGTGAACAGATGAAACATGCAGGTTCAGTCCGTTGATTTTGATTTTCACTTATCTATGCCAGAATCTGTATTTCGTATAAATTATTTATTTTTAATGAATATAGTGAACTCAGCTGTTATGATTTTTGTAATAAATAAACCACTAGGTTCCATACTGAACAAATTTTTATCTCAAATACCAATCATCAGTTGGGTGTTTTTTTTTGACTGTTCTGGTGTAGTTACTTTGTAATTGTAGAGTGTTAAATCCTATCTTTAGGAGAACCTTTTCCCATGGATGGTTGGTGTCCATGTGGCCACTCAGCTGAATGAAAAGCAAGCTATAAGTGATGTTTGGGGATTGCAAACCTGGAACCAGGAGACATAATTAAAGTTTTACAGAGTGTCACTTGTGAGAATCCAAAGCCATAGCTATTAACACCACCTGTCTATATATAATGAGAGGTGGTATGAGTTCTGGCAAGCCAGCTGCAGCTTCCTATGAATACAGTGAAAACTGCTTTTGAATTAAGTACAGTCCAGATTTAAGTCATACTTGCTCAGGGATCTCCACACACCAGCGGGTGTCCTGGCTGTCCCTGTGACAGCCTCTTTCTACAGGTGAGACCTCAAGTGAGCTGCAGCTATCCTGGTGTTCCTACAGGGGTGCTTTATTATGAAAAGGGGTGTGTACTCCAAAATTTTTGTAGGTTCTTTGGCCAGTTGCCAAAGTGTGTGAAAGAATCCAACGTAGAATTTTTTGTACTGTTAGAAGTTGTTCATTGCAATAAAATTAAAATATGATACCAATTAGGGTATCTTGAATCCTGACCTCCCGTGTTCTCAAAGCAACCCTTATACTTACCATTTATTTTCCTTTACCTGGTGATCTCTGAGGCAGGTTTCAGATTTTGGCAGTACAACATGAAAAATTAGGGCATAAGATGTTGAAGATCTGAGAGTGAATTTTCATTTAAGGGTATTTGAACTTGGGATTGACTGGGAGGCCAAAGATTTAAAGAAGCAGAAGATTCTTGAGACACGAGGAGGGAGGTGTGTGATGATGGCGTGTGTCTGTGTGCATGAATGGGAATTTGTCAGTGTTGAATTTAGGCTCCGACAATCATTGTCAGCAGGAGATCAAGCTGCAAGTATTTATGTTTTAAAACTTAAATTATAAAGCTAGTTAAATCTTTCTAATGACTAGTTTTAATGTTCATGAGCACATTTTACCTAATTTACCTTTTACATTATATTGAAAAAGACTCATTTTAAGCACAGACTGGACACTGGGAATCTTTTTGGGGAAGAGGTCTTTGGATTCTTTCATAGTGCAAAGGAAAGAAATTTGCTTTTTGGTGAATTGAACAAGTCCTATTCTAGTCTTTAAGACTAGAATGCTAAAAACTATGAAAGGAAAGTAAAAACCCTTTTTTAAGTTGATCTGTAAAAACATTGTTACTGGAAATTGATTGAGACTTGAGGCCTTTCTTCCAGAAAACAAGGACTTGATTCTCAGGCCTATATTAGGTCCTGAGCCTTAATGCCATGTATTTGTACTTACTAAAAGTTTTTTCAATGAAAGTATATTGGTAATCAGAACTTCTGGTCCAGTTGGGAGTTCTTCCATTTGCAAAGTATGTTTGCGTGGAACTGTTTGAATCTTCTTTTCTAGTCTCCCTTCCAGTAGAATTGAAGCTAGAATTCCCCTTTTGATAAAAGAACAAAAACGGAACATGCTATTTGTAAGTTGATGTTTAGAACTAGTGATAAACTTGAAATACTAGAGAATATATTATAAACCTAATCCTAGGTAGTCTTATGAAAATGTATCTCTTAATTATTTTTTGAACCTATATTCACATTGGTTTCCAAGGTATTTTAAGTTATATTTTTTCTTTTTTTTCAGAGCTGCTTCTTATTTGGGGGCTACCTTTTTTCTCGTTGTTGAGGCTTAATTCATAAGGGGCTGCATTGTTTTGATAGGCTTCTTACAAGCTATGCTGGATGTGTTGCTCTAGTCTTCCGAGAAGGGCCATTTTATTTTTTAGAGTCACTTCTAAAGTCATGTGCTCACTAATTTTGGGGACTGTTTGCATGAGTGCTGATACAAATGAAACCCTAAGCTGACCTCATTGCATGGCGCCCACGAATGTTGACAATGGAAGGACTGCCTTGTCTGTAGTATACTGTCACTTCTGGACTGGGAAGTTGGAGAAGGAACTTAATTTTCTTCTTTGCCTAGATCAGAAAAACTTACAAAGCTAAATGTGTGGAGGTCTCTTATTGGCCTCAGCAGATGAAGTGAGCTGATAGTGTTAATTCAGATTTAAGAAATTATCTGAATCTTGGTTTGTGTAGATGTACAATCTACATGCAATATTAGTAAAACAGAATAGCTTTTACAGTTCTATGTGTGTACATAGGCTCCCTCCCACCCCCTTCCACATCCATTAGTTACTGAACTTTGTAAACTGGCATTGTAACATTACAACAATGTTTTGTTGCACCAATTTTATAAACTTTACAGTGCAATACTTTGTTACTTTTCTGAGGCAAACCAAAGGTATATTTCTCAAGGTTTTTGCTGCCTTCTTTAGTGGCATTTGATGGAGGATCTTTTATACATTTGTAATAGATAAAAATAAACCAGATTGCAAATCCTTTTTAAAATCTTAAACCATGTACCAACTTTTTGGTTGAAATTGTGTAGGATAAGTTAATTTGCATTTTCTTAACCAATATGAGTGTATTTCTGTAAGCATAGTTATGTTGAAATAAAGTTTTAAAAAGCACAATGCCTTTGTTTATTATTGGTATAAGGATCCAGGAAGCCAAGCTTTTCTGGAATTGCAGGTATATTTGTAATTTCGAAGGTAACTTTCTCAGGTGACCCACTGTGGGCCCGTGGGTATGGTCCAAAGCCTGCCTGCCTGCACATCTTGCCTTCTGGGATGTGCAGGTAGGAAAGAAAGCAGTTCACCAGTCTTATATCATAATTCCAAACCTCTGGTCCCCTTAACTAATGTTTGTGGTTTTTTTTTTTTTTTTTTTTTTTTGGTACTGGGGATCAAACTCAGGGCCTTGTGCTTGATAGGCAAGCACTTTAACCACTGAGCTAAATCCCCAGTCCCTGTTTGTTTTCTTAAATGGATTTTCACTGAATTAACCAGGCTGGACTCAAACTCAAAATTCTGCTGTAGCCTCCCTAGTAGCTGGGATTATAGGCCTAAGGCCAGCCCCCTACAACAGTTTCAATTTTTGTGCTACCTTCTCAATAGTAGGCCTGCGATTAAATTTCGATTTATAGTTGGGGAAAGATGCATTGAAGGAAAGTTGAGTTACAGTTAGCGTTCTCTAAATAAGGCACTACTTTAAGGATTTTGATTGGTTAATTTCAGTACTGGGGATTGAACCCTGGGGCTTTGCACCAAGTTACATTCCCTGCCCTTTTATTTTTTGGGACATGGTCTTCTTAAATTGCCCAGGCTGGGTTTGAACTTCCAGTCCTCTTTTCTCAGAATCCCGGAGTGCTGGGATTACTTCTCTCTTACTGATTGTCCCTAGAGCTTACTCTTGTTAGTAGTTTTACAGGGACTGTACATTGACACTGGACATCATCGTACTCCATTCTTTGTCCCCAAGTCTCGATAGAGGGTTGCAACCCTATGTAAAAAGTGTCTGTATCAGAGTATTAGCTATTGGAAAGATTTGATACACATTCACCAAGTGTGCTGTGGGCCCTGGGCTGGGCCTGGTTTTACAACAGTCTCTGTTTACTGAACTGGGCAAATTGTTCAGTTGCGGGCCACCACATCTGGCATAGCATTATAAAAGTTTTTTTTGGGGGGTGATACTGGGATTGAACTTGAGGCCTTGTGCTTGCTAGGTGTCATGGTTGTGCCTAGATGTCCCCCCAAAGCCTCCTGGCGGTCATAGATGGCACTTTTTCAGAGGTGGCTGAATCTAGAGTGATGCTGGGATTAAGGGTGTGTGACTACTAAATCCACCGATTGGGTTGGCACACTCTGATCTAAGTAAGATATAAGGGGGAGAAAGAGCATTGCCTACCCCTTTGCTTGAGTCCCCCACCTGCCTTGCTGCCTTCTGCCCCTCCGCCAGGCCACCCTGCCTTGGACCCAGCTGACTGTACTGAAACCTCTACAGGCTGTGAGCTAAACAAACCTTTCCCCCTTTAATTCAGGGTATCAGGTATTTTGTCTCAGTAACAAGAGAAAAGTAAGACACTAGGCAAGCACTGTACCACTTGAGCTAAATCCCCACCCCCTTGGCACAGCATTTTTAGATAAACTACTATATTGATTATGTGACTAGCTTTTTAAAAATGCATCCCAGTTAAGGTGCAGATTTGTTTGAAGATGACCTTGGGCCCTGTGACCCTCTTGTACTGCAAGCCTTGCTGTTTGTCCCATCTGATCCACTTGTTAGAATGTCACTTGAGTTGCAGTCTCTTGTCAGAGCCCCGGCTTCCCAGAATCCACGGGGAGTGGTGAAAACGCTGTGGACAGTGGGAGGGGCTGAGGGCAGCAGGGTCCCCAAAGGGATTTTGTGCTCTTGCTTGGTGTTGTTTACTAAACTTTTAAAAATGTGAGCTGCTCTTTGTGCTGTCCACCCCAGTTCCAGCCATGAAAGCACCAGTGGGAGGAGTAGTAACAGGCATTTTCTCATCGTCCTGCACTTTTTTGGTGTTTCCTTAACCTAGTGTGCGCACTGGCACGCAGCACACACTTGCTGTTGAGCAGGGATGCTGGCTGGAGTTCTGTGTCCGCCCAGCAGGTGGCTCCCTGCCAGGCAGCCCACCTAATCCACTCCATGCAGATGAAGCGGATGCCAAGGCTTCTATTTTAGGACCTTGAGCTTGCAGGTTGGTGAACTCCAGCGAGCGTCCTTGTGCAGGTCCCCCAGGCAGCGCTCCTGAGTGCAACAGATGTGCTTTGCATCAGAGCCTGGGAAGCCTCAGAGGCTGGTGTGCCTTGCAGCCTGGGGAGATCCCTAAGTGTTAAATCCCAGAATATTTGGTTGCTTTATTAAATATGTTATGCAGGCTCTCCAAATTTAATTCTATAAATACAAAATGAAATTAATTCATAAAGCATTAAAAACCATCTCACTGGGGCTAGGGATTAGCTCAGGGGTTAGAGTGCTTGCCTAGCAAGTGCAAGGCTCTGAGTTCGGTCCCCGGCACCAAATTGGTTTTAGTACTAGGGATTAAACCAAAATCGTCTTGCACATAGTAGGCAATTGTTCGACTGCGCTACAGTTCCACCCTTTTAAAATTATTAATTTGCAGTACTGAGCATTGAATCCAGAGCCTTTACAACTGAGCTATGCCCGCCCTCACCTCATTTCTGTTAGACTATATATATGTTAAGATACAAAATATTTGTTTTGTTTTATATTTTGAAACAAGGGCTCTAAGTCACAGTTGCCCAGGCTGGCCTCAAACTTGCTGTTGTCCTTCCTCCACCTCCCGAGTAGCTAGAATCACAGGTGCATGCGACTGTACCTGGCCTGAATTGCTTCCTTGTCTGTGATCCTGGGGATTGAACCCGAGGAGCTCTGAGCTACATCTCTGTCTCTTTCATAGTCTGATTTCCCCTCCTTGGGGGAGACGGTCTCACTGTTTACTTCAGTTTGGCCTTGGACTCACTGTGTAGCCCAGGCTGGCCTCAAACTCGTGGCAGTCCTCCCTTGGGTGTGTGCCACCATGCCTGGCTCTCAGGTTTTTAACACTTCATCAAATTTCTAAACTCCTCATGGGAAACTTCTCATAAAACCCTGAGCTGAACCAGAGGTGGTGGTACACACCTATAATCCTGGCACTTGGGAGGTGAAGCAGGAGGATCACGAGTTGAAGCCAGCCTGGGCTATACGACCCTGTCTCCAAAACACCAAAAACCAAACCAAAACAAAAATGAAGGACAAAAACCCCTGAGTTGAAGACTGACTTAGGAACAGAGGGGCCTCTGTTTCGCCCGGCCCCTGCCTTCTCTC
This sequence comes from Hystrix cristata, assembly GCA_004026905.1. Classification (NCBI taxonomy): domain Eukaryota; kingdom Metazoa; phylum Chordata; class Mammalia; order Rodentia; family Hystricidae; genus Hystrix; species Hystrix cristata. The sequence continues at coordinate 38,662 of PVJO010007385.1, read as the reverse complement.
TTAACGCAAACCTGGGCCCCGCATGCCGTGTGGGAGGCAGTGCACCTGGGGTGGTAGGGACACACTGAGGAATCCTGACAAATGGCCCACGTGGAAAAGGCTTCCGAAATGACTTCAAGCACATGACACCCACCTTTTCCCTGGTGCTGGGAAGTGACAGGAAGAGAGGCGTTCAGAGTACTCAGGACACATTCCACTCTGCCTCGAACTGCCTCTCCTGCTTGGGAAGGGACAGGATATATTTTCAGATAAGAAGGCGGGTCTTCCCGCATACTTTTCTGTACTGGGGATTGAACTCAGGGCTGTTGCACTGAGCTATATTCCCAGTCCATTTCTAATTTTTGTTTTGAGACAGAGTCTCATTAAGTTGCCCAGACTGAGCTGAACTTGTGACCTCCTGCCTCAGCCTCCCAGAGTGCTGGGATTACAGGTGTGTGCCCCCATGCCTGGTTTAAAGGTCTTTCATTTCTGTGCTTTCATTGCCTTTCTTGTCATTTATACTTCCAAGGTGATGGCTTCCTTTTAACAGTGCAAGCTCTACCTGGTAGTAGGAATGGAAATAGCCTAAAAGTGAGTTTTAAAGCTTTTGTTTTTTTTTCTCTTAATGCACAGTTAAAAGCAAAATACATGTTCTTGGTAAAAATAAAAAAAAATTTAAAAAGCAAAATACTGTAAAGGATTTATGATGAAAACAAGTCCACAGCTTCTCCCTTTTCCTCATTCATTTGGTGGCTATATGAGGTAAATTCAAACCAGCATTAACTCATTTGATGGTTTGCACTGAATTCACTTAATACAGTAGGAACAGATAACTTTATATTTTCCCCAAGGTCAGCGATGCTTTGAAATCTCACAGTGGATTTAGAAAAGCCACAGGTTCTTTTTGTTTTGCTTTGGTATTTTGATTTTTTGAGACAGGGTCTTGCTATATAGTTCAGACTGGCCTTGAACTCACTATGTAACCCAGGCTGGCCTCAAACTCATGGAGATCCTCCTGCCTCAGCCTCCCAGGTGCTGGGATCACAAGTGTGGGCCACCATGCCTAGCAAGCTACAAGTTCTTTACCACCCTTCCAGTCAGTTTGAGTCAGTGCTGCCACGGAGACCTGCTTTGGCAGAGTGGTCTCTACTCTTGCTCTTTTCCCAGCACTCACTTTGTGAGCAGCTGAGCCTGCTTGATGAGAACTTGGGCAAGCAAGGGAGGAGGCCTGGTTTTGTCACTTGTTCAGCCACTGTAGCTGAAGGCCAGCCAGCCTGCCGCCTTACCTCTGCACTGTGTGTCCCAAAGGGCAGAGCTACTGGGCTGAGTGCACAGCAAACTCAGAACTAAAATGTGGGAGCTGTGTGTGCTGGCGGGTGCTTGTAATCCCAGCACTCAGAGGCTGAAGCAGGAAGATTGCCTCGAATTTGAGGGCAGCCTGAACTACATAGCAAGACCCTGTCTCAAAAGAAAAAAGAAAAAAAGCAGATAAATGTTTGGCTGAAGCTGCTAAGTTTTGGGGTGGTTTGTTAATCAGTAATAGATATGGTATGAACACTCATACCCTCAAACCCTGTTAACAGATAAGCATTTTGAATGAACAGATGAGCAGCTGTCCCTGGAGTGACTTACCCCGTGCCCAGCGGGGGAGATGGCGGGCAGGCGGACAGTTACACATTGTTCTTCTTTGTTGAACAGTCTCTTGTCCAAGTCCTCGTGCTGAAAAATTTTAACACGTTTCTTAGAATTAGCTTTACAGAAAGCTTTATTTGTCCAGAGAAAAAGGCATTTTTAAAAGGTAGCGTTTCAATAAAAAATACATCTTTTATCTAGGATTTTAAAGGGAAGCAGTCCTCAGTGCTCTAATTTGCCTACCCATTCACTGTAGAGCTTATTTAAGGTCCAAGGCAGGAAAAAAGCCAAATCTTTTGAGGCCGGATACTAAATTCCAAGAAAAACTGGCGTGGTAACTTTTGACTGAGCAGCAAGGCGCCCTTTCGTTGTAAAACTCATATAGTCCAAGGAAGAGGAAGAGGGATGAGTACACACAAGTAGGAAAGGCAGGGTCGTTTAAAGAAGGTCAGGGCCAAATTTATCAGTCTGTTTTTTGAAACTATCAGATTTGCATGGAAACAAGGAGCACTCCTTGCTCTAATTGCACCAGCAGGACTAGGATTAAAAATTACTGTCTTTCCGACGGGGGCTTAGTGGACGTTCCAAGTTGCCTGTGTATCCAGCGCGCTGTCGGTCAGGATCTCGACGCACGCTGTGATCTGTCCGTGGTACTTGGCAAGCTCACCAGCCGTGTGAGATTCCCGCCAGCCGGAAAGCTCAGTCCTGATGGAGCTGTCTGGGGCGGTGAGGCAGGAAACCGCGCTGGGATGCTGGTTTAGGTGTGGACAGCACTGCTGAGATGGGATGGCAAGTGCGCAGCACACCACACACGCATCTGGAAAATATGCGTGGGGTGGGATAATTGTCCATAGTAGGATTCAGAGGAATCCAGGAAGAGAATTAAGTGGTAGTAACAGAATTTCTAGGGGAATCACCACAATGTTTGGAGGTTTCAAAGTGGGTTTCTCCTCTTAGGTGGTGGTGTTTCCTTCTTAAACTGAAAAGTGCTCACCTTTAGAATAACGATAGATTTTGGTATATAAAGGAAGTATTGTACAATATCCGAAAACACAGGTGCTGATAGAATTATCCTGTATGTGATTATTGGCAGCAAATCTGTATGTGTGTTAAAAATCTATGAAACAGGGCCTGGGGATTTAGCTCAAGTGGTAGAGCGCTAGACTAGCAAGCACAAGGCCCTGAGTTCGACACCCAGCACCCCCCCATCTACGGAACTGTACATCAAAAAACAAAAAACCTGTTTTACTGTGTTAGTAAAAATATTCCACATGGAGCCAGGCATGATGGTGCACACCTACAATCCCAGTACTGAGGGAGGCTGAGGCAAGAGGATTGGAAATTTCAGCCCAGCCTGGGTAACTCAGACCCTGTCTTCGGAAGAGTGAGGGGAGTGGGGGGAGACAAGAGAAGAAAAGAAAGCAAAATTGCACACAGATGCTGAGCAAGACTGGCTGAGTTTGTCTGAATCATAGCTGTGTCACTAGTTCCCTGTGTGATCCTGGGCATCAGGATCCTTACTTGTGCCTCAGCTTCCTTGTAAATGCAAGTAATAGTAGTGTCTCCTGCACAGAGTTATTGTAAGGATTCTAAATATACGTAAAGAAGTTGGAGATTAGCTCAGTGTTAGGGCGCTTGCCTACCAAGTGTAAGGCTCTGAGTTCGATCCTCAGCACATACATACATACATACATACATACATAAATGCAAAACACCTAAAACTGCCTCATTGTATGTGCTATTATAAGAATATAAAGGAGCACAAAGAAGATACATGGTGCTTGCCTAGTAAGCACAAGGTCTTGAGTTCGATCCCCAGCACCAAAAAAAAAAAAAAAAAAAAAAAAAGAGAGAGAGAAAAGAAAAAGGAAGATACATGGACTGGGCTGTCACATAATTGTGGTCCCTGTGAGTAGTCTAACATACAACTAACCAGCAGGGGTTGTCTTTATTCAGGGAAGGAAGAAACTCTAGATGAGGTCAGTGCAAGGGCTGCTAAGCAAATTTAACCCATTTATGTCGAAGATTGCAACTTTTTCAATTTTTGCATGTTTCATATGTTACCTAGAAAAATTCAAGGAACAAGAATTTGAAGAGAAAAAAATTTCTTATGTTCCATTGTCTGCTCTTTTGGCTATTTTCCAAGGACGGCAAAAACCACCAAGTAAAAATCTCCTCACTCTGCACCCTTCATTCATTCATGCATTAAATACTGCTCTTTCCCAGGAACTCGCGACAAGGCTGGGCAGGGTCTGGCCAGTCTTTCACCTCTGAAATCCCCGACGTGTGGTGACGCATTCGCTAGCACACGAAGCTGCTTTCTCACAGCCTCGGTGTGCTCAGATTCACGTCTGTGGTGAAGCATCACGCCTGTCAGCACATGTACCAGTGAGAATGGGAAGGCCGCGTGAATCCATCCACAGGCTGACCACCCAGAAGCAGGTTCTGAGAATTATCTGGGAAGTAACTGGAAGCTTTTAAAAAACAGGAAGGAACCTGGAGTTCAAGTAGGGGGTGTTTTGAGGATGGTTTGGACATATTTAGGATATTTACATCATGAAACTCTTTTCCTTTTTTTTTTTTTTCTCCTTTGAGACGGTGTCTCCCTAAATTGTCCAGGTTGGCCTCTAGCCCACAATCCTCCTGCCTCAGCCTCTCGGGTAGCCGGAGTCACGAGCTTGCGCTGCCACACCGGGCTAAACGTTTTTCCTAGGAGGGAGAATAACTGCTCTCAGTGCGTCCCTCAGATTGACCACGAATAGCGGTGCTGTTTGCCAGAAGGTGAGGTGCAAACCCCTCCCCGATCCGACGTCCCCACGGTGATCCCGAACGGAGGGCCTGCCCTGGGCCGGTGGGGGAGACCCGGGAGCCGGCGGGCGCGCTGCCGTGCAGCAGAGGACAGACACCTCCCGCCCCGGGGAGGAGGAAAGCAGCCAGGAGAAAAGGACCAGCGCAGGACCGGAGGGGAACGGTTCTGCCGCCCCAGGCGGCCAGGCCCGGCGGGTGCAGGCCGGGGCTGCCGGAGGCCCAGGCCGGCTGCCCTGCTCGCTCTCCGCCGCAGGGCGCCAGGAGCCCAGCACAGCCCGCAGCCGTTCCGGGATCGGAGACGGCCGGCGAGTGCGTGTGCACCGCGCCGCCCCCTGGTGGGCACGGGCAGCCAGTGGGACCCTCGGGAGCCCGGGTGGCGGGTGGAGACTGGCATTTAGTGTGAGTAAAAATACAAAATGTCTCAGTTGCTTTGAAGGAGGTGCTGTAATTTTAGTTTTATTAGAGACAGGAAAAGCAGATTAAAAAACTTTTAGAAGTAAAACTTTGAGCCTAATAGTACATAGGACGTAACAGCTGTTCGATGGTGCACATTTTACTTCTTCTGGGTGTCAGCAATACAAAAGAGGTGACATGCCGACACCACATGGCTGCAGAATCAGGAAAACAAACTAGTACAAATTCACTTAGTTGTTTTCTAGTCGCTCAAGACAACCTCTTTTTGCTGTGGAGATGAAGGAGTTGTCCTGACACCTTTTTTTTTTTTTTTTTAATTTTTTTATTTTTACCAAGAACATGTACTGACACCTTTTTGATTTCTCCTCCTTACCTGGCCACGAGGGATGCTGACTTTTGCACTTGGCTGTAATGCACATGATTACTGATTCAGGAGCAACCTTCCTATTCAGATGAATGGATTAGGAAGTACCAATAAACTAGCCGGCCCCAAAGGCACATAGCTGTTATCCAGCACTCTGGGAGACTGAGGCAGGAAGACTGCAAATTTGAATTCAGCCCGGGTCAATTTAGTGATTCAGTGAGACCTTGTCCCGAAAGAAAAACCAAGGGGCTGGAGATGTAGCTGAGTGTGAAGGCCCCGGGTCCAAGCTCCAATACCACCAAAAAATGTATCAGCAAACTGACGCAGCTGAGAAACCAGCGCAGTAACAGAACCTTCTTAAAGCAGAATCCCCTGCAGAGACCTGAACAGCCCAGCAAAGCTCTTGGCCTGCGATAGGTTGGAGGAATATGAAATAAGTGAATGCCACATCTTTGTACGAGTCCTTGACTCAGTCTAGGCATGGAGAATCCTTTTTGTCCATAACTGCCCTTTGCTGGTTTTCTTTCCTCCCTGTTTTTATATAGACTCATAAATGGCTTGGACTAACAACCTTTCAAAACAATCTAGTGTAACTCATTGAATAGGTGACAAAATGAAGCTCCTACAAGATTAATACAGTTAAAGAAATTGAAATTTATTAAATTGTAGTGTTACAAGGTGTGATCAAAAACTACAGTGAAGAACTGGGTGTGGTGGTGCACACCTGTAATCCCAGCACTTGAGAGGCTGAGGCAGGAGGAGTGCCACAAATTTGGGCCAGCCTGGGCTCCATAGTGAGTTCAAGGCAAGCCTGGACTACATGGCAAGACTTTATCTCAAAGAAAAACAAAATAAAACAAACAATGACAACAACAACAAAAAACCCCCCAAACTAAAACAAAACAAGAAAAAACAAAACCCCCAAAGTGCAGTGAAGCCAAGCATAGTGGCGCACACCTGTAATCCCAGCATTCAGGAGGTTGAGGCAGGAGGATTGCTGGGAGTTCAAGGCCAGCCTGGACTACAGAGTGAGATGCTGCCTCAAAACAAAAAATAAAAGCAAAATCCATCACCGCCACCACCACCACCACCACCACCAACAACAAAAAAACCCAAAACAACGGTGAATATTTAAATAAAAAAAATTATTACAATAAAAGACACATTCCTAATCTCCCTCAAAATACTCCCCCATTGCTTTAAACACATACATCCCATCGTTCTTGCCACTTTCTGAAGCAGTTCTGGAAGCCTCTTCCATGTCTTTAGTTTGTGTCATGGTTGCCTCAATGTCCTGATTTGATTCAAATCATTTACCTTTCACGGTTGTTTTTTGGTGTTGAGGATCAAACTCAGGGCCTTGTGCTTGCTAGGCAAGTATTCTAACCACTGAGCTAAATCCCCAGCCTGTATTTATGTATGTATGTATGTATGTATGTATGTATGTATTTTGGAGACAGAGTCTCACTATACAGTTCAGACTGGGCTTGAACTCACTATGTAGCCCAGGCTGGCCTCGAACTCTCAGTGATCCGCCTGCTTCAGCCTCCCGAGTGCAGGGATTACAGGTGTGCACCACCATGCCTAGCATTTCATAATCATTTTAACTTTGGAGATGCACTAGAAATTTCAATGTGCCAGATAGGATGAATAAAGTGGATGAGACCATATTGTAATGTCTTTGCGAGGGGCTGGGGATTTAGCTCAGTGATTAGAGTGCTTGCCTTGCAAGCCCAAGGGCCCGAGTTCGATCCCCGGCACCACCAAAAAAAAAAAAAAAAAAAAGATAGTAATGTCTTTGCGAGTCTGCCTTTCCTTGGGTAGCAGTCAGCAACAGTATTCAATGAATTTTTGACCACTCCTCCTAGACACCCATGAAAGGGGATTTCCAGAACTGCTTCAGAAAATAAGAATGCCAGGCTAGGCAAGCGCTCTACCACTTGAGCTAAATCTCCAATCCCTACTCAGTGAATTTTTGTTGTTGTCGTCTTGTATTTTGAAACAGGCTCCGCTTTGTAGTGTAGGCTGGCCTTGAACTCACTATGTAGCCCGGGCTGGTCTCGAACTTGCAGTGATTCTCCTGTGTCTTTTTTTCTTTTTTCTTTTTTTTGGTGCTGAAGATTGAACTCAGGGTCTTGCACTTGCAAGGCAAGTACTCTAACCACTGAGCTAAATCCCCAGCCCTGGAAGTGTCTTTTAAAATACATCTTTATCAGTTTACAGCCGTAAAACTACCACTCACATCAAGATACTGAGAAATAATCTTACATACGAATATTATGAAATCTCTTAGATGTGAATCATATTTCTGCCTAATAAAAATGTTGCTCTCCATTTCTATGACTTAAAGAGTTTCTCTTACCTTTAAATTCTTTTTAACAAACATTTGTTTCATACAAATGTATGTCATGTCAGACATTGATTTTTTACTCAATCTGGATCTCATTAATTGGGAATTTAACCAGTTTGAGTATAATTCACCTCTGCCTTTGTTAATATATTTTAAGCTAATTTTTTATTTTACGCTAATTTTAATGTTTCTTTGATTTTTTTTTTTGCTATTTAGTATTTCTTTTGCTATTTTCTTGGGATTTCAGTTCTTTTCAATTTTAGAAACCTGGATTATATATTGTTTTTTGATCACAATTCAGTGAAATACCATCTGATGTGGTAACTACTGGTTTCCCAATATAGCATGTCAAACATATCCACTCTTTTCCAACCAGTGCTTCGGAAATTTTCTTCTTACATGATCAGTATTAACATTATGGACTTGCTAGTTTTTTTCCCTCTGTAATTAAACATAAGGCAAATAAAACAGTATTATTTTCCAATTGTGTCAGATTAATATTTAGAATATCTTCACTGTATTTGATGTCCACAGAGACAAAGTGCTTTCATGTTTCACGCATTTGGCTTAAAAACAGGCGCCTCTATCTGTAATGATATGTGGAAAAAAAAAACCAGTATTTATTTGCCCAGTACACTGAATATTAGGAATGCACTTTAATACTTTTTTTTTGTTTGTTTTTTTGGTGCCGGCATCAAACTCAGGACCTTGTGCTTGTGAGGCAAGCACTGTAACCACTGACCTAAATCCCCAGCCCCGCACTTTAATACTTTTAAGCTATATAAACTAAAAATTTTAGAACTAACTTACTAATGTATTTTTGCATTTAGTTTTATTATCTTGCATGTAACAATTTTTTTTTTTTTTGTGGTGCTGGGGATCGAACTTAGGGCCTTGTGCTTGCGAGGCAGGCACTCTAATCACTGAGCTAAATCCCCAGCCCGCATGTAACAATTTTAAAATTCACATTTCTTAACTAGTTTTAATGATTACTGTTAAATCTTTCATACAATTGTCTCCCTAGTCTTTAGTTATTTTTAATTTTTGTTGGGTTCAGAAATCATTCAGCAAATTTTTGGAGAAGGTTCTTGATTGGTATACCATCTCTTTTTTTTTTTGGTGCTGGGGATCAAACTCAGGGCCTTGCACTTGCTAGGCAAGCACTCTAACACTTGAGCTAAATCCCCCGCTGGCATTTTTATTTTTGAAATGCAGTTTAATACTTGAAGAACAGTCTTGCCCGATACCAATAGAACTCACTTTGAAACACTGGGGGTGAGATCTGCGAAGTCAAATTACAACATCTTTATTCTCTGTTCTACTTAGTATAGGAGGGCTGAAGGAGAGGGAGGTGTTGGGGATGGGGAGAACGCAGGCGGGCTCCCGCACATTGGACGAGAACATGTACCTATTTCAGGCCAACTCATCCAACTAGCTTTTATTTCAGCATTAGAATCTGGCACTTGATGTGTTGCATGTTCACAGTACACAGCTGCAGGATTTACATGGTTACAACAAAAGGCAAAGACTTCTGATGGCTCTATATAGGTAAACACTAATACCTGGCTAAAGTGCTATTAGTTGCAGAACGGAACTTCAGAGTCTGAGTGTCCTTTCATCCAGGACTTTCAGGCACTTTAACAGGTAAATTTGTACTTGCTTTCTAGTCATCCTCCCGCCATCCTTGATAAAAACCCCAAATTGGGGGCTGGGGACTTAGCTCAGTGGGTAGAGTGCTTGCCTAGCAAGTGCAAGGCCCTGAGTTCGATCCCTGGCACCGCCCAAAACACGAACAAAAAACCAAAAAACCCCAAATGGTTCCCATATCCTTTTCCTTGTGGGTGGCTGTGGCCCTGTGACTGCTGACCAGGACTCTGCACTGATGCGTGTGTCTGCTACAGTTGAGTGGCCAGAAATAGTCCAGGCCCTTGGGTATGCCGAGGAAAGAATTCCAAGCGCACACTCTGAGGTAGGTAGCTGCGTTTACTGGAGATCTCCAGGAAGGTAGCAGCCGGGATGAGGGAAAGGGAGAAGGGCAGGAAAGGCAGGCACACACGAGGGAATGGCGTGTGGAGGGCATGAATGGGGCGGGCGAATGGATGCCTGCTAGCTCAGTCTCCTTGGATTTAAAAGGCAGCCTTCTCTGACTTCTGGGTGCCTCCCACTGAGTCTCTCACTGGTGTCAGAACCCTGCCCCCTGGGGTGGGGTGATAGGTTTTTGTTATTATGTTTTGTACTTCCCCTAAAAAGGGGGAGTGTAGATAAGCCTCAAGCATGCTAGGGGAGCCCTTTTTGTTCACTTTCACAGCCCTTATCACCTTAAATTTCCTGGGCTGTTCTGCAGTGTGCTTCGGCTTTCCAAGTGCCTGGGACCACCCCCCACCACACCCCTTTTCCTTTAAGAGGCAAAAAGAGGTTTGTTAGGCAGAATTTAAAGTGTGCACTCAAAGAGTTGCAGGCCTTCTGGAGAGAAGTGCAGTATAGCCGAGCTGGGAATATTTGTGTTTCTGGCCGTGGAGATCTGTGGGGCCTGTGAATCTATGAAGTCTGGGCTTGGTCATATCCCCCTTCTTTTAAACAGGGACGCTGCCTGATAACTGGAGCGGCCACCTTAAACGGGAGGATGGAAGACGTGGGGAGTCCTAAGGTGGCCACTGTAGCAGAACCATGGGGTTTTGGATAAGGACTTCTTGCCATATTTTCATATACTAACTGCTAAACTGCTCTGTCAGCTACGGACTCCGAATCAGAGAAATGACGTCTGGTCTCAATGAAGATTTTTATGTATATCTGGGTCACATATACATATCCTATGAAAAACAATCTTTTCTCCACAAGCCCAGTACATTATAGGCACAGTCCTGAAGAGTTTAATGTCAATGTTAAACCCTTTAAAAAGAGTGGGGGGGAATGGGAAAAAAAGAAGCAACAAGATATATCATGTACAGGTACAAATCCCCTATGATGAATGTTATCACTGTGTACATCTAAAATGTACCATTAAAATAAAATTAAAAAAAAACAAAAACAAAAAAATTAAAAAGAGTGGGATCAGTAAGGGAGGACTTTATTCAATGTCTAATAGAGTTTACATGAACCAGACCTGGCTTGCATATTTATCTGTTTTTCTTCTTCTGTAGATTGTACACGAGGGAAGGAGGTTTCTTGGTTTTATAGGCCACACTTCTCTTGATGCGCTCTCCTTTGATGTTAACAATGTACGGCAAGAGAGGAGGCCGGACGGTCAGAACGGTACCTTGAGGTGTGTAGCCTCGGAGATGCAGTCTGTCCTGAAAATGAGGCGTTACTGCAACCCAGCCTACAAGGCATGTGACGGACAGAGAATGCTGTTAGCAACTATTTTATTGATGGCGCTGAAGCAAACAGAAAATCAAAAAAACAAAATGAAAGAAACAAAAAGCACATCAAAGTGAGGCTCCAGATGGAGCAACAAAGAGGGCTAGTGTGCTTTCTATTTTTAAAAAAAGCACATTCTCACAATGCAGTAAAAATGTGTGACAATGTGTGAGAAGTACAGACTTCTTTTCAGAACAGGGTGCATTTTATGAATGAAATTGCATATATTCCTTAAAATAAGTCATCTTTCTATGAAAATATTCAAGTCTACTTTGCTTTTTTTTTTTTTTAATTTTTATTTATTTATTTATTTTTGGTGCTGGGGATCGAACTCAGGGCTTTGTGCTCACGAGTCAAGCTCTCTAACCACTGAGCTAAATCTCCAGCCCCTACTTTGCTTTTTAAAAAGGTGCTTGAGGAGTTGGGGATTTAGCTCAGTGATAGCATGCTAAGGCCCTGAGTTCGATTCCAGCACTCAAAAAAAAAAAAAAAAGTGCTTGGTGTAAACTTACCTGCAGAGGAAAACTTGATGTCAGCCACTGCTTCAGAGCCCCCAAGTCCTTCTTTTAATGTAATGTCTTCAGCAACAAGAGGAGGAAATTCTGCCATTCGTTCTTCTCCACCCATTGGAACCTTCCAATAAAATAAAATGAAAATGTTTCAAAGTGCAGGTGAGAGTCTCTGTAACTGTAATATCATGTAAATCACTAATAATTCTGTACAAGGGTCAAGAATAAAATCCTTCCGAACATGCGACTGTTGTAAAAACCATGGGAGTTTTGTGATGAGATGGAAACTACAGATCCTAGAGCCCAGGGCCACTGTTGGGCATTGTCTTAGTTACTTTCTCATTGCTGGGACAAAATATCTGACACCTACAAGTTAAAACAGGAACGATTTATCTTAGCTCACAGTTTAGAGAGGTTTCAGTCCATAGTGGACTGGCTCCAAGGCAGGGTACATGGCAGAGGGGAAACAGTCCATGGCAGGCAGGCAGGAGGCAGCAAGCAGTAGTAGCAGTGAGCTTCCCTTTCCCTTTTATCCTATTCAGGCTAAAAGCCTATTGGTTAGTGTCACCCATACTCAGGGTGGGCTGTGCTATTACTCACACCCAGAAATTAGTCTAATCAGTGGACTAATTTAGTTATCATACACCCTTAATCCATATTTGCATACCCTACATCCAGCCACCTCTGCAAAACCCAACCCATGAGCACACGAGGCTTTGAGGGGAACTCTAGATATAAACAGAAACAGGAATGCACCTGGCAATGACACACTGACAGGGGAAATGTACTTTATCTACACTGATTTTATAGCCTTCCATCAGGCTTTACACGGTGTGACAACTTGATTGGTATGGGAGCTGCCTAGGGGATTACCAAAACACACTTCTGGGCATGTGTGGGTGGGTGACAGAGGTGAAACTCTAGGTACTATATATGTTCCCTGGCCCCTTCCTCTCCGGCACTGTTCCCCTACTCTGACTCCTGACCACCATGAACTAAACATCTCCATTCCGTAATACCCTTCTGCCATGTCTTTATGCTTTTGAAGCCAGCCAACCATGGGCTGAATCTCCTGAAACCATGAGCTCAATTAAACCTCTTCTTCATAAGAGTGGGTGATAAATACTGGGTCCTAGGGATGGGAAGGCTGACCAATACAGAAAATTGGTACTGGGAGCGGGTGTTACCTGACAATGCAGTTTGGAAGCCTTTGGAATTGGTCTGCAGAAAGATGCTGGAAAATATTGGAGATGTGGGCTAGAGAAGCTCTAGAATGCTATAAATAGGGTTTGATGGGAGACTGCTTAGAGCTCAGAAAAACAGAATGCTGATAGGAATGTAGACAGTAAAGGTCAGGCTCAGGAGGACTTCTTAGCAATTTCACTAGAGGCCATGTGTGTTATACTCTGGAAAAAATTTATGTATTATATTTTACCTGTATTCTGAGACTTTGTGGGAAACTAAGATTAACAGTGGTTGACTAAGCTGGGCATGGAGGTGCTTATCTGTAATCAGACTACTCTGGGAGGCTGAGGCAGGACAATTGCAAGTTTGAGCCCAGTCTGGATAACTCAGCAAGATTCTGTCTCAAAATAAAAAAAAGGGCTGGGGATATAGCTCAGTGTGAAAGTCCTGGAATCAATCACCAGTACTGGAGGGTGATGGGGAGCAGTACACTGATTGGGCAGAGGAAATTTCAAGGCAGTCCAACATGACATTCAAACCATGGCACGGGTACCGCTGGCTGATTTTAGCCGGATTTATAGTAAGAATCGGACAAAAAACAAGGCAGAAAAAATCTGAAAAATTAAACTTTTGGCTTAAAAGAAACCATGTGTAACCTTGGGGCCAAAGGAGGTGTGGCTGCTGAAATTAGTACCATGAAAAAGAAACCAAGTACTTTGTACAGGGCCAAGAAAGATACATTGAGGGCATCTCAGAAACCAGCAAGACCCCACCCATCACAGCCTCAAGGGTACACAAGTGTCAACCTTTCCTTTGAGAAGAAAGTCCCTGGGACCTTGCTAAAGAAGGGCTGCCTAGGGAGCTAATTCTTCAGGATTCATTTTGCCATCGAGACACTCAGAGGCCACTGCAGCCATGGTCCAAGGGGGTCCCAGCTACTTCTTCAGCTAGGGGAACACACTAGTATTGTTCACATGTTGCTAGTTTTACAGCTATGTAGAGTGCAAGAGTGTAGGGATGGGGGCTGGGGATTTAGCTCAGTGATTAGAGTGCTTGCCTTGCAAGCACAAGGGCCTGAGTTCGATCCCCAGCACCACAAAAAAAAAAAAAAAAAAAGAGTGCAGGGATGTTTCTACCCATATTTCAAAGGAAGGCCTGAGAGGCCAGGCACAGAGCCCTTTAAAGGGTGGTGCGTGAGTGAAGCCATGGGAATGAAGCCAAAGATGCAGTGGAGACTCTTGAAATGTGGAGTGTTTGCTTAGGAAAGCTATAGGCCATAAACAGGGCCAGCCTAAGACAGGCCATGTGGGCTACGACCAGCAAGGCCACAGCGGTAGGTCTGCTCAAGCCTTTTGGAACTCATATCTCACCATCATGTGACTCAGTTTCCAAACATGGAACTTTAGGACTTAATGTTTCCCCTGCTAGGTTTAAGTTATGCTTTGGTCTGCTTCTTTTCTATCTTCCTATTCCTTCCTTTTAGAATGGGAACATTTACTCTGTATCATTGAATATTGGAAATGTACAACTTATTTTTGAATTGTATAGGAATTATGGCTACAAGTTAACCCAGAGTTTTAGAGGAGATTAACTTGGACTTTTTAGCAATGCAGGAATTGTTAATATTTGGGAGAAGGGATTATTATGTTTTGGTTATATGTGGGATAGCTGTATCATGTTAGGTGAAATTATGACCTGTGTTTATTTGGAGATTGATTACAGTTTAATGAGATGTAAAAGTTTAAGTGTCAAGTTTACAAGGGGTGGAATGAGGTTAAATTTAATTGTGTCAACTTGATTGGTTTGGGAGCCTCCTAGGGGATTAATAAAACACACTTCTTGGGGTATATGGGTGGGTCACAGAGACATGACTTTGGGTACTATATATGGTCTCTGGCCCCTTCCTCTCTGGGACTGTTTCCCTGGTCTGCTCCCCAACTGCCATGAACTAAGCATCTTTACTACATCATGTCCCTCTACTGTGTTTCTGCTTGGAGCTAGGAGACTATGGACGGAATCCCCTGAAACCATGAGCCAAATTAAACCTCTCTTCCTTTAAATTGTGAGTATTGGGCATTGTGTCCTAGTGATGAGAAAGCTGACTAAAATACATGAGCAATGCTGGGCAATTAAGACAACGTTCTTCAAAATGCCTTTGTTGTTATAGGTGCGGCAAAAAGATGAGTCCTTGCCTCTTTACAAGCCATTGATCCATATACAATGCATAAAATTCAGCTTCTCTGTTTATAGATGTTTCCATGAATTAGAAGCACCTGAATAATAATTTATCCATTCACTAATAAATTTCTCCTGTGTTTAGAAGTAGGGACACAAAGGCAAGATGTTACAATAATGCAACATAAAATGTGTGATGAAGGTATCTAGGTAGTACTACTACAACTGTGGAGGAAGGAGTAATGGATGTCCAGGAAAGATTAATGATAAAGAAAGATTTGAGGAACATTTTGAGAAACGGGTCAAAATTACTAGGTAGAAAAGACTCTGAGGGGGCTGGGAATTTAGCTCAGTGGTTACAGTGCTTGCCTCGCAAGTACAAGGTCCTGAGTTCGATCCCCGGCACCAAAAAAAAAAAAAAAAAAAAAAAAAAAGACTCTGAGTTAGCACCCATATAGCACAAAGCAGGAGAAAGGATGAGTTCAGGGAACTGTAGTTTAATTATGGGAGGGACAGAGAGGAAGGGAGAAGGGGGAGAGGGAGAGGGAGAGAATGAGCATATGAATAGTGTGGTGGGCATTTCTGATGAGGCTGTCACTTTATTTTATTATTATTTTTTTTGGTGCTGGGGATCGAACTCGGGGCCTTGAGGCTGTCACTTTAGACTTCTCTCAGTAATGCAGAATTATAAACAGAAGAGGGGACAGAGATGAGAAGAGAAAAGAATGTCGGTGCCTCATTTTTCTGAGCACCCACACTCTACTCGAGTGGGTCCTATATCTACCTCTAATAAATGCTTCTCATGTTTCTTTTATTGATGCATCCTGAAAATTCTTTTTCTGCAATAGGTGTCAACAAACCTGCAAAAGCATAAGGCTGGGTTAAGTTCCTTATTTCAGCCTTGGGGACCCTCAGACCCAGCCCAGTGACATTTATCTTGGCGACCATGATGGGACATAAAAAGAGATACGGAGAATGTGGAGATCTTGATTTTGGTTTGACTATCAAAAGATGGTTTTTCAAAAAATGAAACCCAATATTTCTATGTCTCCTTTATTTTTGAGACAGGCTGGCCTTGAACTGCTGGCAATCCTCTTGCCTCAGCCTCCCGAGTGCTGAGATTAGAGATGTGTGCCACTACGCCTGGCTAATGTCTCCTTTAGATCAGTCGAGACTAGACTTTTGGTCCAGGTATGTGGCTAGGCAGCCTCAGCCTGAAGCAGTTACTAAGATGGACCGCTGGCATTCTGAACTCCCTTAAGAATAAAGGACTTAAGTCTAGGGGACTGGGGGTGATGAAGTAGGATAGAAGAAATAAAACTAGGTAGAAAGGAGACAAGGAAATCAAGATTTTAAAAATTGTACTTTAAAATAAACAAATTATACTTTTAAGAAAAACTGCAGCTTCAGGACACAAGCCCAGTTTATTGTTTTTTTTTCTTTCTCCCAAAAGGGCAAACCTGGGCAACTCCCTTTCAGCTGCAATCAGGTCTGTCCATTCCCTTTTTATTTGCAAATGGTCATTTTACCCCTGAATGGACCAACTACCCTTTTGGTATTTCCCCTAAGAGCAGACCATTATCTCACTATTACACAAGACTAAGATTACAGATTGTTAAATTCCACACACTTCCACTGCCCCACAACACATAAAAGATCCCCAGTTCCCAACTGTATTGTGCATCTCTTCTCTGAGCCCCTGCACTCTGCTCTTGAGTATCCTACATCTACCTCTAACAAACCCTTCACGTGTCTCTTAAAAAAAGAACGTGACTTGTTTAACGTATTGGAAAGATCTCCCTGGCAGTGTTTTTCAGCCTCAGTACTGCTGACATTTAGAGCTAAGTAACTGTCACGGAAGGCTATGCTGTGCATTGCAGGATATTCAGCAGCATCTCTGGCCTCACGTAGCCCTTAAATTGGCACATGCTTGTAATCCCAGCACGCTGGAAGGCTGAGGCAGACAAGTCCCAATTTCAAGCCCAGCCTGGGCAACTTACGGAGACTCTGTCTCAAAAACAGAAAGAAAAAAAGCTGAGGATGTGGCTCAGTGTGAAGGCCCTGGATTCAATCCCCAGTACTGCCAAAATAAAAGCAAAAAACTACACACTAGCCAAATATTTAAAGATCTCAAGAATAGTGCAATGAAAACAGCTGGCTTATCATACAGATGTCAGGCAGGATCCAGAGACAATTAGGAGGCAGAACTGACTTTGATGTGGGAGAGTAGGAAGAAAATCAGGAGGCAAAACTGTGTTCACCTGGGGAGGAGAGCGGGGCTGTTACTTGGAAGGCATCAGGGGCATTCACAGGAAAAACTATACAGATGCATATGGGTGGAGCTACATGAGAGTTTACTTTTATGTGAGCCGTGTTACACAAACTAGAGAAGTTTTCTTTCCCACAAGTCTAGGCTGTATTTCAACTACGGTCTACCTAAAAAGTGAACAAATGTAACGGGAGAAGTAAAATCCAGGAGTGCAGAAAAACTGACAGAGCCTATACCCCTGATTGCCATTAGTGCTCACCCACCTGGAGAATCCTACCAGTGTCGTGAATATTAAATATGCGGCAGTTATATCAAGATAGTTTTCATTCAGTCTGACTTTTCTTAGGAAATCCAGGAAAGATATTTACTCAAGTCAGGCTCATTTGTTCCTGTGCTCTTTGAAGGGAATGAGGGCCCTGAATGTGCATTTTTTGCAGTATGGCAGGGGTGGGGTGGGGTTTGAACCGAGGGCCTCCTGTATACTAGGCAAATGATTTACAACCAAGCTATCCTTTTTTTTTCCCCCTTCCCTCTAAATTTCCAGTTGCACGAACACTCATACATGGTTTTGTTTTGTTTGTTGATTTGGTGAGACAGTCTTGTTATATACTCTAGTCTGCCTCGAATTCACTATGTAGCCCAGGCCGGCATCAAATCTGTAGCCCTCCTGCAAGTGCTGGGATGGGATGACAGGTGTGCACCTCCCCACCCCCCGCCAGCTGCGTGAGGACTAATAGCATTCATTGCTGCACTGGATGGATTTGCTATTTTTCCAACAGATACATTTCATTATCATCACTACCAGCGCAAATACTTGTATTTTATAGCACTTATAATGTTGCCTGGCACTTAATCTCCTCCAATCTCATGAGGTAGGTACAGCACAGAAAGTAGAGGAGATTTGCTTACAGGCACACAGCTTTGCTGGACTATATAGACCAGGAAGGAGCAGGTCATTTGAGTACCGTTGTAACATATTTACAGGCCAAAGAAAGCCTCGAGGAGAGTAGGAAACGAGTCTTATGTAAAATGAGTGCCTGGGACTAAGAATTAGGGAGCAGCCAGGTGTGGCGATACAGAGGATGACTGCAAGCTCAGGGGCGGCCTGGATGATCTACAGACCCCACCTCACATTTAAAAAAATGGGGGCTGGGGATTAAACCCAGTGCTCCCTGAGTTCAATCCAAGTACCAAAAAGAAAAAGAATGCAGGAAGAAAGCTGTTCTACTCCACTCAGGGCTTCTCAACCCCCAGTGCCGCCTGGGACCAGATCACTGTTTGAGGCCCCGAGCACTGCAGGATGTGCAGGGTCTGTGGCCTTCCCCAAAGGGTGCCGGGGGCTTCTCCAGCTGCGGCAGAATCCCTAACCTCTGTCCATTCGGCACTGTCCAACACAACGCTACGATGACTGGTGGCTAGTGTTACTAAGGGAACATATTTGAAATTTAATTTTAACTGATGTAATTAAAGTAGACAACCATATGTGGCTAGTGGCTTCCATAATGGGCAATTTAGTTCAGAGAACACAGAGATCTGTAGCTTTTCTAAGATCAGTCCAAACCAACATCCCTTTTCATATAAAGCCCATTTCACTTTACAGCCAGAATTCTCAGACAACTAAGGGAGGGGACCCAGAGAACACATAACCCACAGTTCTGTCCACACGAACTTCATCGCAGGGATACCAACTCCCACTGTGCAGGGACCCAGCCATGTCGCCTTACCCGGAGCAATGTGTGACCTGCGTGCTTCTGATACACAGCATCTGCCTTGTCCAAGGAAGTAATGTGCACGGGGAGGAAGTTGGAAGCCACAACTGTAAACCATGCTGACTGATTTCCCTTAAAAAAGGAGGAAAGAAGTTATTTTACAGAATGAAAAGCTTGGAAACCCACATGTTACAAGACACAACAAAAAAATGAACCAAATCAAGCAACTTTTGTAAGAACTGACACGGCAGTAGTGGTAATTGAATTATATTAATGTCTTAAAAAAAAGTGTAAAAGAGATACATACCATGGGATACAAAGAAGCACAGAATTCATTTAATATATACTAAGCCTAGATCTCAAACTTGATCTTATGATTTCTATGTAAAACAGGGCCATAGGAAAGGGACATATCTTGTCCTAATTAGTAAGCTGTATGGGGCACTCAATATCCCACTGACAGAATACTTTTAAAGATCTGAGCTGGGCATGGTGCACATGCCCATAATCGTAGCACTTGGGAAGCTGAGGCAGGAGGATCTCCTGGGCCATCCTGGGCTATATAGCTGAGACCTTGTCTCAAAAAACAAAACAAAACCAAAAACCTAAAAAAAACACACAAGAAACAGGAAAAAAAA
The DNA here is from genome assembly GCA_004026905.1 of Hystrix cristata. Classification (NCBI taxonomy): domain Eukaryota; kingdom Metazoa; phylum Chordata; class Mammalia; order Rodentia; family Hystricidae; genus Hystrix; species Hystrix cristata. The sequence continues at coordinate 19,273 of PVJO010007385.1, read as the reverse complement.
AAAAGACCTAGTACCTTTTATGGGAGGCTTATTAAAAAAAAAAGAAACCCCCTACACAATCATGACTTATTTATATTAACATTTTGCCAGTCCTGCTTATGTATCTGCCTCGTTAAAGTGCTGTGTAATACTTTCTTTGTGTTTCATATAGTCTTACTACACAGTCCAGGCTGGACCTGAATTTTTGATCCTCCCGCCTCACCGCACCTGCCCTGCTGAATCACTCTGCTCAACGGAACAGACATCTCACCTGCAGGAAGTCGATACGGCCTATAGCGCCCAGAAATAGAGTCAGTCCTGGTTTAAGCACAAAGGTTCTTGGAACAATGGAATGTGTTGGCAAAACAATATTTACTTCTTTGTCTGTTAGAAGATTTAAAATCTGTGAAGGAAGTGGTGCATTTTTTAGAGAATTATTTATTATTGAAAATAGTGGCATTCTGTGATTTACCTGTAAATAAAGTGATTAAAAAAACAAATTATGTCAGCTAGCCACACATAAAAATTATATACATTCTTTCTAAGTGAATCTCAATATACTGGTGGAGAGTAGTGGGAAAGTAGCTTTACAGGTATATGAGTCTTTCCCATGTCAGCAGCATCCCTCCAACGTCACCATCAGCAGGAACCTGAAAGACCCAGAGGTAGAATGCACGTGCGAGGGGCCTGCGGGGTAGTTTCCAGCTTAACTGGGTGCAATTTGTGGACCTATGTCCTTGTGGTGAGTGTGCACATACGAAATACAAATGGTCACCCTACTCCAGGTCAAGAGCTTGAAAAACCTCCTTCTAAATTCTGAACTTCAATATCCTTATTACCTGGGAATATTCAGCAGAAAAGCGAGAGAAACTTAGGAATCTTGTGGTTTGTGGGACTGACATTTGTTCTCCCTCGGCATTAAAGATTGAGCCCAGGGCCTCTGCACTGAGCTACATATCCAGTCCTTTTTAAAAAAAATTTGAAACTGGGTCTTGCCAAGTTGCCCAGATCAGGCTACAACTTGCGATCCTCCTGCCTCGGCCTCCTGGAGTGCTGAGATTACAGGCATGCTCTACCATGCCCAGCTGGAACAAAGAGTTTTAAATGGAAAAGGAAAGACAGGGGCGTATAAGATTTTGGTTCTTTTTGTGGTACTAGGGATTGAAGCCAGAGTCTCACACATCCTAGGTGCTCTGGTACGATTCTTTTTTTTTTTTTTTTTTTAAAGACAAGTACTTGCTATGTAGTTCAGGCTGTCCTTGAACTCACTATGTGTCACAGGCTGGCCTTGGATTTGAGGCAATCCTCTTGCCTCAGCCTCCCAAGTGCTGGGATTATAGTTGTGGCCACTATGTCTAGCTTTTTTAACGACAGGGTCTTGCTATATAGTCCAGGCTGGCCTCAAGCTCACACTGATCCTCCTGCCTCAGATTCCTGAATACTGAGATTACAGGTGTGCACCACCATGTCCAGCTTCTGGTAAGATTTAAGGAAAAAAAATCTAATTAACATATCTGTAGTGTGACCATAATTTGCACATCTTGTTGCTGGACAGCTCTGATTTGAATGTGTTGTGCTCTCTCTAGCTTGAACCATCGGTGGCACAGCATGACTGTCCTATTGGGTACAAGCTGAAGGGAAAGTGTTAAAAAAAAAAAAGATTGGGGATGTAGTTCAGTGGTAAAGTCTTCACCTAGAATGCATGAGACTGTGGGTTTAATCCCCACTACTGGGGAAAAAAAAAAACAAAAGCAAAAAAAGCACTGACATGTTCAGGTATTCAGGGTTAGTGTTACCTCACAGAGTGCTGACATACCTCTCAAATTCAGTTTGTTTACTGTGAGCTGAGGGTCTCACTATGTTGCCCAGGTTGGCCTTAAAATCATGGTTCTCTGGTTGTAGTCCCCTGAGTTGCTGGGATTATAGGCATTTGCCACGGTGCCCATCTCAAAATTTATTCTGTAGGTTGGCAACATTACATGGACAGGTAATTGCAATTCCCTATGCAGTAAAAATGACTTAAGAAGATAACCCACCACGTCTATTTACCTTTAGTGGGTAATTGTTTATGTCACTCTCTTTTTAATGTTTGTATTTGGGCTGGGTATGGTGATGTGCAATTGCAATCCCAGCTACTCCAGAAGCTGAGTCAGGAGGATTGCAAATTTGAGGCCAGCCTGGGCAACAGCCTGGGTAAGATCCAATCTCAAAATCAAGGAATGCAAGTGTGGCTCAGTGCGAGTGGCCTTGCCTAGTATGTGTGAGGTCCTGGGTTCAATTCCAGTCACCACAAAAACCAAGACCAAAAACCACATTCGTACTTGGGTAACATACTTATATATGAGTGGGTATTGTGGCTCATTCCTGAAATCTCCAGCTGAGGCAGGAGGAGGACCACGAGTTTAAGGCCAGCCAGGGCTACACTGCAAGACTCTGTCTCCAAAAATCAAAACCCAACAGGCATGGTGGCACATGCCTGTAATCCTAACACTCAGGAGGCTGAGGCAGGAGGATTGCCATGAGTACAAGGCCAGCCTGGGTTACATAGTGAGTTCAAAGCCAGCCTGAACTATATAGGGAGACCCTGTCTCAAAAAATAAACAAAAAAACAAAATAATCCCCTAAAAAACAAAAAACAAACAAAAAAACGCCAAAATTTCTATGTGCTAGCCCAAAATATTTTGTGAAGACTGGTGGTTGTATTACAACTAAGCTATTACACATACACACACACACACACACACACACACACACACACACAGAGAACAAGATTAAAAACACACACATAGACAAGTAGACCAAAAACTTGTGAGCACAGTTAAGAAGGATAACAAGGAAATAAATGATACAGAGAGAGGCTCACAAGGAAATACAGGTTAATGTGGCACTCAGGAGGCTGAGGCAGAAGGATCCCAAGTTCAAGGCCAGCCTAAGCTATACAGGGACTCTGTCTCGAAAAACCAAAAGAAAGAAAATAAGAACAAAACAAAACTAAAAAAAGTTTGAGCATCCTTTGCCTGAACACCCTAAATCTAAAATGTTCCAAAATCTTTTGGGTTTTGAGATTAGAGATGCCTGACTGGTAAAGTCTATGTAAATATTCCAAAATCTGACACTTCTGGTCCAAGCATTTTAGATAAGGGACATTCGACCTGTAAGAAAGGGGCTGCAAATAAGTTTTTCTTTTTCTTTTTTTTAAAGACAGGACCTTGCTATGTAGTCCAAGCTGGCCTTGAACTCACAATCCTCCTGCCTCCGCTCCCAAGTGCTGGATTACAGGCCCGTGCCACCATGCCTGGCTGTTCCTATTCCTTTCTGTGGTACCAGGGAATGAACTCAGAGCCTTGTACATGCTACTAGGCGGGTGCTCTCCCACCGAGCTACATCCCCAGCTCTTGAGCTGTGACCCTCCTGCCTCAGCCCCAACTCTTGAGCTGTGACCCTCCTGCCTCAGCATCTTTGGTGACTGAGATAGGGGCGTGCACCACCATGCCCAGCTTTAACTGTTTCTGCAGCTCAGCATCTACTACTTCCATTTCACAACACAGTTCTTTGCTTCAGCTGGAAAACACTCGTTTAAGGTATCAAATAAATGTGTCTGCAAAGTGAGCCAGAAGCAGTACTGAGAGACTTTTTATATTAAAAAACATGAGGGTCTCATCTGCTGGCTGGCATATTTTGCAAATTCTTGCCTTTTTGGCCCATTTAATTTCACGAGAGAGTGTAACTGTTATCTTCGACATAAGCGAGTCTGGAAGGGAAGAATTAGTTGGTGAAGGTAAGGAGATGGGACATTATTAGAAGGCAGTGCGGTCACTCTGTGTTGTGGGTTGCTGCGGAAGACGACTGGGCAGGAGCAATTATGCCAAGGGGGCAATAAACGTTAAGAGGAAAGGTCAATACGATTCTATGAGTTAGAGCACCAAACAATACACTTCTGAGAGTTTAACTGTAAATGACTCCGAGGAAGCAAAGGAAAGAAAACTACCTAAGAAGCCAGCGTTGCTTCACAGGGAGACAGGGAGATAAGGGGGAGAACTGGAAACTGGTGAGTGGCCAGAGTAAAGGAAGTGATATTGCAACTGTTGTGAGGCTATATCCTGGGTGCACACTGGAGACAATCACTGACTTGGCTAAAGATCAAAACTGTGAACAATAAAAAGTTGTAAGAAGCTGGGTGTTGTGGTGCTCACGGGTAATCCCAGCTACTCAGGAGGTTGAAGCAGGAGGATTTCAAATATGAGCACAGTCTGGGTGACTCAACAAGACCCTGTCTCAAAATAAGCTGGACTGCAGTGATATTTATGATTTCTTCCATGCTCAAATCTAGGACCCAGTAAATGTCTCCCTAACAACAGCAACAACTGCAACGATAATACAAGTAAGCTGCCTGCAGTGAAGTCTGCCAAATGAACAGAGAACTCAATGGCACATTGATTCATCCCTGAACTGCTTTTACTTATTTATTTATTTTGCTTGTTTTTTGGTGCTGGGGATCAAACTCAGGGCCTTGTGCTTGCTAGGCAGAATATTCTGCAATTTAAAGTAAATGTTACTAAAAGAAACTGAATACATACACAGTTTTCTTTCATAATTCCAGGGGTGTCATAAAACCAGTGCGCATCTTTTACATCTTGTGGGGTCAATTCTACGCGTTTGGCAGGTTTGTCCACAACTGCAACAGGCTCATTTCCCATGTCAAAGGCAAGTGAATCAGCGTCAAACTCAAACTCATCCTTCTGTTCTTTTGAATATAAGAATGTTCTTCCAACTCTTCCTAGAACAGATTATATTGAGGTTATCAGTCACCACCTTAATGCTTTTAACTCTAGACAAAGCACTGGGGCTTGAACCTACAGGCTCACACATGCTAGGCAAGCACACTACCCCTGAGCTCTATCCTCCACTCTTTTTTTGCAGAGTGTGTGTGTGTGTGTGTGCACACGCACGTGTGTGCGCGCCCGTGTGTGCATACGTGTGTCCTGGGGATTGAACTCAGGGCCTTGTGCATGCTAGGCAAGTGCTCTACCACTGACCCAGCTCTTTTTATTTTGAAACAAGGTCTTGCTAAGTTGCATAGACTGGCCTTGAACTTGTCATTCTTGTGCTTCAGTAGTGGAAATGTGCCATCACGCCTGGCAGCCAGAACATTTTTGTTTGCTTCAAACAAGTTACTAAGACTAATTACACTGTATAAACGTAAGGCTGTAATGACATCTGTGCTTTGCCCTCCCCTCCAAAGGCCGTGGGAATCATCTTGTAATGATCAAGTGTGTAGCTGGCTATGAATACTGAAGTGGGTGGTGGTGGAAATCAGTTTGTTTTTTTTTTAAAGAAGGCTGAAAAGAGACACCAACAACAGAGAGAGAACCGAATTTGAAGCTGCCGCATAGTCAAAGACCTTTACTTTACGGGCCTTCTTGGTCTAGGTTTCTCAACAGGAACAGCCTTCCATCTAAAAGGCTTCTGCTCTGGAATGAGGCAGGTCTCTCCCCATAGAAACAGGCTTGTCTCAGACAGCAGCATGCAGGTTCTCAGCATAGAATCTTAGTACAGCACCAGCAAGGGATTCCCTGGAAAATCTTACCTACTACATAACCGTGCTTTCTCAGGACATTCAGTTGATTTTGTTCTTGTTCATTAAGATCTTCTTCTGATTTGCTCGCATCATTTTTAAGTCTTTTTTGTCGTTCAAACATCCTGTAAGGAGTTGGGTTGCAAATAGGAAACTTCAGAAGGTTTAATGTAGTACCTGAAACACCAACAAATAAATGTTTTTAGAAAAGGGAATGGCCACTTTGAATTTGAGGCCAGCCTGAGCTCCACAGAAAGACCTTGTCTCCAAAAAAAAAAAAGGAGTAAGAGGAAGAAAATAAACATTTCTGAGCACCTATGCTGTTTGCTACTGCATTTTATTTAACCTTCACAACCACCATCCATAAAATTATTCCTACTTTACAAATGAGGACAGAGGCTCATAGATGGCCTCACAGGCTAACCCAGAATTTGAATACAAAATCTGCAAACTTGATTTATTCCCATTTTCACATTACTATCCCCTACAAAAACAATTTGTGCATAATTCAGATGAGATCAGGTACACTGTGGGAGGTATGGCTGTAGACAATTCTGTGTATAATTCAACCAAAGTGCAAGACAAAAACCAAATATGACAGTTTGGTCAACTGAAATACAGGATCATCAAAGGACCCAGTTTTTCAATTACAGAGGTTTTTTTTTGCCATTCATTACATAGTCCAGGCTGGACATGAACTCACAATCCTCCAGCCAAGTGCTAAGATTACTTCCACATGGCACGGAAGTTTCTTATACTCACAAAACTGGGGTTGGGGATTTAGCTCAGTGGTAGAGCACTTGCATAGCAAGCACAAGGCCCTGAGTTCAATCCCCAGCACTCCCCACTGACATTTCTCCTCAACATAGCCAGCCACATACCATTTTCTTTTCTTTTTTTTTTTTTGGTGCTTTGGGATCGAAGCCAGGACCTTGTGCTTGCTAGGCAAGCACTCTAACCACTGATCTAAATCCCCAGCCCTCATTTCTATTAACGAATTACTCCAATGTCATATATGTAAGGGTCTCAAGAATAAATTCAAGATGTGAGAAGTAAGATAGAGGATGGGAGGAAAGTTCAGAATAAAGCCGAAGTACAACTTTCCAGAAAAACTTACACAGATGGAAGCTACAGGGGAAATCTCCAAGAGAGCAGACACTTTGGTTGTTCCCAAAGCATCAGTGTCCAGTGTCCAGAACACAGAAGCGCTCTACGAAAGTTTCTATTAGAAAATTACTATTACAGGTCGAATTCCCAAGCATGCAGCTACACAGGAGGCAGGGGTGGTAGAAGCAGTGAGAGAATGTTTAAAGGCATGGCTCCAGGAAGCCCGCGGTGGACATTAAGGAAAGCTGCGCTACATACTCAGGCGACGAGCAGACGCCCGATACTCAGGAAGCGCGCCTTCCAGGCCTCACCTGGCCAAGGGGAGATGGTGGCCCTGTCGATGGCCTCGGCGCCCTTGGCGGTGCAGTAATCCGACTTCAGGAGCGTGTTAAACAGGGTGGACTTGCCGGCGTTGGTGGCGCCCACCAGGTAGACGTCGCCGCGGTAGCGCCAAGCGTGCTGAAGCGCAGAGATCAATTCTTCGATCCCATAGCCGGTCTTGGCGCTGATCAGACGCACGTCCCTGACCACCATGCGGGAGTTGGCCGAAGAATTCCCGTTCTTCTCCCCGTCCCCGTCCCCGCTGGCGTGCCGCGGCCCTCGGTGACCAGGGGCTGGCAGGAGCCCTGCGCGGACGCAGTCGTGCCACAGTCGGTCCCGGAGCCGCTGCCGGTAGCCGGGCGCGTCCTGGGGCACCAGGTCCACCTTGTTCCCCAGCACGATGAGCTGCTTGGGGCCCACGAGCGCGGGCAGCTCGGGCAGCAGGGCGTCGGGCAGGTCGAGCAGGTCCACCATGTAGAGCACCAGGGCCGGGCCCGGCCTCCGCAGCACGGCGCTCACCAGCTCCAGGTACTGCGCGCGGGTCACCTGCAGGCGCAGCGCGCGCCGGTGGTGCAGCAGCAGCCAGCAGCGCTGGCACACGAGCCGCGCCGCGCCGCCGTCCGCCGGGGCCGCGCCGCGCAGCTTCTCGCTGGGCAGGAAGCCGGGCGCGCTGGGGTCCTGGCTGTGCAGCTCGGCCCCGCAGCCCGAGCAGTGCAGGCCGCTGGGTGGCAGCGGCGGGTCCGGGGGCTCCGCGGCCGGGAGCGCGCGGTCGCCAGCCCGCAGCTGCTGCTCAAGCCGCTCCTCCCGCCGCCGCTGCCGCCCGCGCGCCTCCTCCTGCTGCCGCCGCACCAGCTCCCGCAGCTGCTCCTCGGCGCGGGGTGCGGGCTCCGGCTCCGCGACGTACTCGGGGAACAGAAACCGCTCCTCCGCGTCCGTGTCTCCTTGGGAATCCCCGGCTGCCGCGGGGCTACGAGGCAGCCCGCGACCCAGGGAGGAGGCAGCCGCGCACCTGCTCCCCAGGAGCGGCTCCAGCAAGCCATGGCGCGCTGGGGCAGACGCGGGTCCCCGCAGCACACCGCGCAGCAGCCGGCACGTCAGGCGTGCGGGAACCATGAGGAGCTAGGCCTGGGTGGGGGGTACGGGGCGGAGCCCCGCGCGCGCATGCGTCCTGGGGCCCCAGGCCCAGCTCCCGGAAACCTGGGAGCCGAATCCCGTAAGTTCTCGAGATGAAAGCTGTGAGGCTTGAGAACTCATTTAAAGTGACGGGAAAGGCACTAAGGACTTAGGTGGGCCGAAAAGGGTACTGTACTCAGCTTGTTCACTTTTGGGCTTCTTCAACGCACTACTATTGGCCCATAATAGATCACATTTTGGAAAGGTTTTGGTTTTTAGTAGTGCAAAATATGCGTTGAATATTGAGGACTCACAACCAAAAACTTCCATTGATAAATTTACTTGGCCATTTTCAAGTGTCATTATTTGTGAAAAATAAACAGAAATAAACTTTCACTGGGTGGATCCAACTCTTGGTCTTTGGGAGCTGTCCTCTCAGCCGGGTAAGACGGCGATCCATAATTCGCGCAGGCGCAAACTTACCTGGGCCCCAATCTTGCCCTACAGTCTGCGCAGGCGCATATCGTGAACTGCGTTGTGGGTGGCCGTCAGTGTGGGGCGCAGAGGATTCTGGGAACGCCGGAGACGGAAATCGCCTTGTCTCTTTCTCCAGGTTCGGGTGGCTGTTCCTCTCCAGAGTCTGTGATTTCAAGAATTAGGAGCTCCAAAGCCCTTTGCCAATATGTACGACGCAGACGAGGGTAGGTGACCAATCAAAGTAAACTTCATGACGACCCTCAAGTAGGGAAGCGCGGGCGAATGAGTGGAACGAGGATTTGGGGCCCGGCCGCTGCTCGCGGCGCGGGAGTCGCCAGTCGTGTCCCCACGTTCCCCGGGCCCCACTGGGGCTCGGCTTGCGGGAGGTGCAGCCCTAGGGAACGTGGCACCAGTTTCCGGTCAGGGTGACTCCTGTTGTCTCCACCGTCTCGTTCTGTTAGCTCTAATAGCGTATTCCAGTATTGAGGGAGCATGCAGAGACAGATCGCGTTCAGACTTCATCTGAAGAAACGCGCCCCCTTTTTACTTTTCTTCAGACCACGGTCAATTTATTGACTAGTTTTATTTTTGAGCATCAGCGTGTGCCGATACTGTGCTAGGGCCTGGAAATACACCGGAGACGAAGAATACTGGGCTCAGGGGTTGGCCTAGTTTGGCATCTTAAATCTAAGTAAATTTCCTTAACAGGTGATTTTTAAATATCTTCATTCCACAGGATGACAGATTGTATGTATTCTGCTTGACAGGGTCAAATCTTACTTTTCACACATCAAATTCTTAGTCGTGTCTGGTGTGTTTTCATGTTGTACTTCTGTTTAAAAAGAATTTTTTTTTTCGAGTCGGGGGGCAGCTCATTATCTTGCCCAGTCTGGCCTTGGACTCCTGGGTTTGAGTGATCCTTCTGCCTCAGCCTCCCAGGTAGCTACAGATGGGCACCATATCCAGATCAGTTGTATTTTTAAAGCTCCCTTTACCCTTGTTCTCCATATCTACTGCTTCATCCTTGATTTTCTTGTGGTTCCCGAGTCCATGGCCACCTGTTACAGTTCTCCTTATTTTCTCAGCTACCTTACAGATAAAAAAATAAAAGCAAGCACATAAACTTTTAAAGTTGTTCAACTTATTTTCATTCATATTTTGTGTCTAGGAATTTATTATAGAAATTTACTAGAATCATTTTTTTTTTGGTGGTGAAGACCCACAATTTATTTTTTTTTATTATTACCAAGAACATGTATCGGTACATTGTATACATAATGATCATAATCAGCATGGTTATTTTGTACCTGTACATGATGTATCTTGGCTTTCCCCCCCTTCCCCTCCCCACCCTTCCATTCACCCACCCCTCTCTATTTGCAAAAAATTTATTTACACTTTTCCATTTTTTTTCCCTTTCATCTTACAGAATCATTTTTTTAAAAGACAGAGTCTTGCTATGTAGTTCAGGCTGGCCTTGAACTCTTGGTGATCTTCCTGCCTCTGCCTCCTGAGGGCTGGGATTACAGGTGTGCACCACTATGCCTGGCATATTTTTTTTAACTATTATCTCAGTGGAAGAAAAATTGAAAAAAAATTTCATAATGTCTTAGTTCAGCTTTGGAAAGTCTTCCTTGACCCCTTAGGGTCAGAATAACAAACAAAATTATTGTACAGCTTATTACTCTCTGATATAAGATGATGTGACTAATATGGTATTAGAAGGCCAGTGACCAATGATTTTTTTCCCTCTCGGTGCTGGGGTTCGAACTCAGGACCTTGGAAATGCTCTACCACTGAGCTAAGTCTCCATCTCTTGCCCAATGATTTTTCAAGTGCTTGGTACAATTGCTGTACAACTACCCTGAAATTTAGTTGCTTAAAAATGATTTTATTAACATTTGTGGAGTCCGAGAGTTAGAAATGGGGGGGGGCTTAGTAGGCATAGGCTTTTTCTGTCCCAAAGTGTCCGTGGCTCAGCTGGGAAGGCTGAGTGTTAACGTGACCATTAAGGCCTGGAGGCACCTGGCCTAGAAGGGCTCGAGGGCTAGGATTGCCCATGAGACTACAGGATAGCAGCCTCATGGTAATAGAACTTTATTTTGCGGTACTAGGAACTGAACCCAGGACCTTTGCACTGAGCTTACCCTGCCCTTTTTTATTTTGAGAAAGTGTCTTACTAAATTGCCTACACTGCGCTTGAATTTGTGATCCTTCTCCCTCAGTCTCCCAGAGTGCTGAAATTACAGGTGGTGCCACCATACCTGGCTAGTAGCAGGAATTTTTAAAGGCACTTCAGAGCTTCAGAATCAAGTGTTTCAGCAGACAAGATGAAAACTGCATTGCCTTTTCTGACCTAACTTCTGAAGCCACACAGTGTGACTCCAGTTGCTGTCCGCTGGTTGAAAAGCTACCCAGTTTCTAGGCAAGGATTGCTTTGCCTTCATAGAGTGTCAGGCTCACTCTACAGAAGAGCATGTGGGACAAGAGATGTGGTTGTGGCCCTCTGTGGAGAACTGTCAGGCTGAACGTGTGTGAACCATCCACACCATTGCTGCGGTGGACCTTGTGCTATTGCCCAGCCCCCGGGATCCTGTTCTGGCTCCACCCCCTTCCTTTGCTCTCTGTCTCCAGTCTCTAAGGAGCTTCATGGTCTGAAGACCGTGAGCATTTTCCTGGTTCTCAATGTGGTTACAAAATGGGAATTACGTGGACTTTCTAGAGAATGGAAAACTTGCATAGTCACACAATTTATATTTATATTGAATCTTTGTGATAAAATCTTTTTCTATTGGAAGAATACCAGGCTGAGCTACATTCCCAGCCCTAAACTAGTGGCGTTTTATTGCAGATGAGTACTGTGGTTTTTTTTTTTTTTTCCCATGTCAGGTGGGTAATGTGTCATTGTTGTAACAAGGGTTTTGGGGGGCACATACCATGCATAAGCATGAAAACCCATCATCACGCTCATGAACCGAAGGATCTGAGTACAGTGTTTTTATTTTTGCAGATATGCAATATGATGAGGATGATGATGAAATCACCCCAGATCTGTGGCAAGAAGCATGCTGGATCGTAATCAGGTAACTCTTAAGACCAACCTGAATAAGCTGTAAAAGGCTCTATAAAATATAAGGGGATTTCCTTCTTAATTCTGATTCTAATAGGTAGATGTTCTGTAGGAATATACTACATGTAAGTCTACAGTTTAACTTATGTATTAACCTAGAAAGTGCAGGGCCTTGAGTTCGATCCCCAGTATCCCCTCAAATTTATGTATTAACCTTAGTTTGTAAATATTTCAGACTTACAGAAAAGTTACATAAAGAGTTCATTTAGAACTGAGTGATTGCCTTGATTTCGGGGCCAGCTTTGTCTCAAAGAAGCCTCCCCCCAACAGAATTTATTTATACATATCACTCAATTACTTCTTTGTCAACATTTTCTTTCTCTCTGTGCATATTTTTTTTTCTGAAAAATTTGAGAGGTTGGAGACCTGAGGATATTCTTTTACATTATCACAGTGCAGGAATTGAATTAGTGTTGATGGCTGGGGATTTAGCTCAGTGGTAGAGAGCATGCCTGTTATGAGGAAGACCCTGAGTTTGATCCTCAGCACTAAAAAGAAAAAGAAAAAAAGGAAAACAAGTCTTATAGTTTTAAAATAAAAAGTAGCTCATAAGTGGTGAAGTAATATCCTACTGTATTAGGACACTAAGTGCTTGCAACTGGCAGTTTTTGTCTCAGGCGAAAAAGAATTGTGTTAAATATATTTGTTAGATTGCGCAAGGATAAAATACTCTATTATGAAAGGTCACAGCATTTATTCATTTGTCAATTAATTTGATTTTTAAAATTCTGATTGGCTGTTGATGCTTTAGTTGTTATGACATGGAATTGTTTTGCTATTTAAAATCAAGTTGTCTTTACCTAGTGATATGAATGTGGTGTTATGTAAGATCACAGGTATCTTCAGTAAGATGATTTCTGGTAAAATTAGCATAATACTAAATATAAATACAAAGTATTTAGGTGTGGTTTTTTTTTTGTTTTTTTTTTTTTTTGGTGGTGCCGGGGATCGAACTGAGGGCCTTGTGCTTACAAGGCAAGCACTCTAATCACTGAGCTAAATCCCCAGCCCTATTTAGGTGTTTAAAGAAAGTATTTTAATGAAGCACCATTCTAACAATTTTGGGGAAAGTGATCGTGGTTCAACTTCTTGGAGTAATGAAACTTGGTCTGTAGTTTTGTAAAAATTTTCCATTTTAAATTCTTCATAAAAACCATTTCTGTTAGGCATGCCTTCTGGACTTTTTTTTTTTTTAACACATCAATGAATGTCCCAAATGGTTGTGAGAAATTTATTTTGTGTTATCTCAATCCCCACTGAAAGAACACGTGCCAGCTATTCTTTAGGCTATACTTTGTACAGGGTGGCTGTGTGTTGTGTTTTGTGTCCTAGGGCCCAGCTTCTAACATTGGTGTAGTGAGTCGGATGGGGTAGGGCCTTGACCTGGAGCCGGCCTCTTTGGCCTGCCGTGACCTGTGAGGTGAGCCAGTGGTGCCAGAATGGGAGGCAGGTGATTACAAGTTGTTTTGGAAAACTGACTGAGGATGGGGAATCGGTCAGTAATTAGGAAGAAGGGAACAGAAGGAAGCTAGGGAAGTCTCACAGAAAGAAGATGGCAGGCATCACAGGGGAGAGGAGTTGAGACGTGCAGGTGTGTGGGAGGGGCAGCATCTGTGCTGAGAGGTGATGAGACCGCTTGGTTCTTAGTGCTGTGCTAGATCCAGAGCTCCTGTAGCCTCGGTGGTGCTGGCTACACAGCTTTACCAGGTTGCAGTGGGAGTGGTCTGACGGTGTTCTCCACTTTTATCCACTGGTATCTTTTTTTAAGGCTTTTTTTGAAGGGGTTGCTGGGAATTGAACTCAGGGCCTTGTGCTCACTAGGCAAGCGCTGTACCACTGAGCTAAATTCCCAATCCTAGTGGTATCTTTTTTTGAATAGTATTGGAGATTGAACTCAGCCTATACATAGTAGGCAAGGACTCTGCTACTAGCTATACCCCAGCGCTTTTTTGAGACAAAATCTCACTGAGTTGCTTGGGTTGGTTTTGAACTTGTTATCCTCCTGCCTCAGCCTCCCAAGTGCTGGGATTATGGGTGTTTGCCACCATACCCAACTCAAGAAAGGTTTCAAAGAGGTGGCCTGGTTTGTCTGTGAAAGACATTTGTAAATCAGTCAGGATTCCTTAGTTTTTATTGTGCTTTAAATATTTTACCCATAAATTTCTTTTGTTTTATTTTTACTTTTATTTTTATTTTTTTGCCATGCTGGGGATTGAACCCAGGACCTCTTGCATGCTCAGCAAGCACTTAATCGCTCAGCTACAATTCCCAGCCCATAATGTAAATTTCTTTTCCCCAAACTCAGTACCTCTGTCTACAAAGAAAATAATTGCTGGCTTTGCTCCTTTTTAGGTGCTTCATTATATCTCGTGGCATGACTGGAATATAGTGGTTGGTAGCTTATGAGTATTTGTTGAATTGAATTATAATGAAAGTGGAAATATGCTAGAAAGCAAACTGAGTTGGAACTGATTGTGAATGTAAATATTTTCCTAGTTCCTATTTTGATGAAAAAGGCTTGGTCAGACAACAACTGGATTCTTTTGATGAGTTTATTCAGATGTCTGTTCAAAGAATTGTGGAAGATGCTCCCCCTATCGACTTACAAGCTGAAGCGCAGCATGCCAGCGGAGAAGTGGAAGAGCCGGTAAGGTGGTGGTTCTGCTAGAGGTAAATGGGTTGGAGACGTATTGGTGTGGAGTGTCAGCCGTTCTCTCAGCTGGCTTTAGGGTTAAGTCAGTAGGAGCTTTTAGCCATGTACATAACAGCGTCATCAGTCGGTTCCCAATTTATTCTTCCTAATAGAGGCATGTATTTTTGTAATTTATCCAAAACCCTAAGCCTTATTCAAGTAATAGATTATTTAATAGTTGGAAAGAAGGGACTCTAAGAGAACCAAGCCAGAAACAGTCATACTGCTTTAGAAGATAATCCCACATTTTCTTTTGTAGTATTATATAAATCATGAAAGAAATGGTGTTTGTAGGACTTCTTCTGCTGAGTTTTTTTTTTTTTGAGACAGGGTCTCATTATGTAGTTCAGGCTGGCCTTGAACTCACTATGTAGCCCAGCTTTTGGCCTCGAACTCACAGTGATCCTCTTGCCTCAGCCTCCCAAGTTCTGGGATTACAGGTGTGCGTCACCATGTTGAGCATTTCTCCGGAGTTTTATTGAATAGAATATATTATCCTAACGATATGAAATAAAAAAAGGAAAATTATCAGACGTATCAGCTATTTTTACTTTTTCCGTTCCTTATAATTTTTATTCATACATATGTATGTTTTAGCCTTGCTAAATCACAGCAAGAAGGTGGGCCTAGTGGCACATCCTGTAATCCCAGCACTCTGGGAGGCTGAGGCAGGAAGATTGCAGTTCTAGCCCAGGTTGGGTGACTTAGTGAGACCCTTTGTCAAGGACATATTCATAGAAAAACCATACAAAAAAACCAGTGGGGATATAGTTAAAAGTGAAGGCTTGCCTAGCAAATGCAAGGCCCTGAGTTTGATCCCCGGCACCAAAAAAAAAAAAAAAGTGCAGGTTTTGGGTTCAAACCGTAGTACAAAAAACTAAAAGACATAGAAAGAGTATAATTTTTTTTTTTTTTTGAGACTGGGTCTTGATGTGTAGTTGAGGCTGGCCTTGAACTCACTAGCTAGCCCAGTCTGGCCTTGAACTTGTGGTGATCCTCCTGCCTCTGCCTCTTGAGTGGTGGGATTACAGGCATGTGCCACCATGCCCAGCAGAAGGTTATAATCTTAGTAACTTATTTTTTTATGAGTGATTGTGAAGCAGCAGCCCCACATAACCACTGGTGCCGCATTTTAGAAAAGTACAGAGATGGCTGTCAGTCATGTGTAGTGGCACATGCCTGTGTAGTGGGTCCCGAGGTGCTGTGCTATCCTGTGGGTCCTTCTAGGCTCTTGTCCTGAACAAAGGATTGGACGGTGAGGTTTTACATTTATGAAAGGGATTAGAGGTACGAAAAAGAATATGCTCTGCTACGTGAGTGTGGGCCAATTGAAGGAAAACAAGTACATTCCGCAGAGTGCAGAGCAGACCTGTGAAAAGGCTCACCGTGGTGGCGAGGTTGCTGGCTGCTGTCTTCTATATCCCACCGTTCTGATGTCAGATCTAGGCCCGTCCCATCAGGAACCTGCCCGGTTTTGTGCCAGGAGAATCGAAGATGGCCTTCTCTACTCAGTACCAGGCGCAGGACGTGGAGGCTGTTCCGCACGTGTGTCCTGGCTCTCAAGCCTGTGTGCCATGCCCCGATCTCCTGCCTCACCTGCACTTCCAGCTACTCGGGAGTTGAAGCCAGAGGACGAAGAGTCAGGGCTAGCCTGGGCAACACAGAGACTCTATCTCAAAACAGCAAACTGCAGAACAAAAGAAATACTACATGGAGAGACAGCTGTGGAAGCATTTTGGGCTTTGAGAGACAGGGAGACCTGTAACTCCGAGTTGGGTAGGGAGAGCCTCTGAAATAGAGAGAGAACATTTTTTTTCAGCTAGTTCATTCCCTTTTCTCTGTAGCTGTCTCATAAGGGCTGGTCTGTTTTTCTCATTCTAGTTTGTGACACAGAATTTTTTTTTTTTAATTTATTTTTTGAGACAGGGTCCTACTGTATAATTCAGGCTGGCCTTGAGCTCAGTATGTATCCCAGGCTGGCCTCAAACCCATGGCAATCCTCCTGCATCAGCTTCCCCAGTGCTGGGACTACAGGTGTGCGCCACCACGCCCAGTCAGAATTTTATTCTTAAGAGCAAAAGTAATTGGTTCCTCAAGGACTGTGCTGGAAAAAGGAACATAAAATAACTTTTCTATCCTGAGACATTTTCTCTTGATTATATTTGTGTAACTAGAGAGAACTAGAGAGTAACTTTAACGTAGTATGTTCAAAGTTCCAGCACCATTAATAGTATAGGAGGAAGTAATCTGTAAAGCTTGGTTATCAGAGCTTAGTGGAAAAGATCAGAAGAATTTAAATTGACTATGAAGGGCAAGTGTGGCTTCTCTTAGAAGAGAGTATTTCCACAAGAAAATACATGATTTTTTTTTTTTTTGGGGTGCTGGGGATCGAACTCAGGGCGTTGGGCTTGCTAGGCATGTGCTCTACCACTTGCACTAAATCCCCAACCCCGAAAATACATAATATTAAGTACATACAAATACTTATATATTTAGCTTGAGAAGGGATAGGCACCGCAGTAATCAGCACATGGATTTTGGCCTGTTTCCCATAATCTTATTAAAATTTAAGATGGTACCACATTGTCAAAAGGCTTTCTGTCCTGAGGAATTGTTGAAAGATTGCTGGAGAATATGCATAACGTGTTTTATAAAAGTCACTTTGTAAATGATGTTTACTCAGAATGGAAAGAGGCTGGAGGCAGCTGCAAATCTTGAAATAGCTTAAGTTTAAGATAATTTCTTAGACTCGGGTGCTGGTAGAAGCAAGGGGTAGAGGTTGCCATCCTCTGGGGTCCTTATTATGCCAGCTATCTTGAGAACCCCATCTTTCTTCTTTCCTTCTTTCTTTTTTTTTTTTTTTTTTGGTGTCGGGGATCGAACTTGGGGACTTGCACTTGCTAGGCAAGCACTGTAACCACTGAGGTAAATCCCCAGCCCCGAGAACTCCATCCTGAGAAAATTGTTGTCAGTCATTTATCCTTAGTAAAGAGGCTGCCTAGTCCCATTCTTCTGTGATATTTAATTGAAAAAGATCCAGTATCCATTTATTTCTGAGTTATTCTCATGGATCTTGTTTTATCAGGCAGCAGAGAGATCTGCACCCCACTTGCTACCAGCAAGGTTGGAAATCTCAGTCTTATATGTAGAATAATTAGGGTTTCTTGGTGTGTTTAATTGAAGGGGTAGGTTTATTTTGTCTGAATTTATCTTTTCCCCTGTTCCCTGGTCACTTTTGACTAACCAAGTAGAGGGCATATGAACCTCTAGATCATTAATACAGATCCATTTTGGCTGTTTGATATAAATTTAAGAGCACATGATGTCTGCTGTTTTTATTTACTTGTGGCATATTAAGTCTCTCTTTATCATCTGCCTAAAGAAAGCAGTTGGGAATAAAACTCAACATCTGCGCAGCATGGGTCCTTTGGAGAGTCCTTTTCAGTAAAATTGATTAGTCTTGCCATTTTGTAGAACTGCTTCTGCTTAAAGTGTTAGTATCAATTAAAATTGAATCATTAAAACCTTTTTTTTTTGGTACTGGGGATGGAACTCAGGGCCTTGTGCTTGCTAGGCAAGCACTCTAACCACTGAGCTAAATCCCCAGCCCCATTAAAACTCTTATGGGAAAAATTATTTACCCTTTTCATGTGTCTTAATTTCAGCCAAGATATCTGCTGAAATTTGAACAGATTTACCTCTCCAAGCCTACCCACTGGGAAAGAGATGGTGCCCCTTCACCAATGATGCCAAATGAAGCCAGATTAAGAAATCTCACGTAAGGAAGAATTTTTTCCTTGCCTGTATTTGATAATTGAATTAAAATTCAGATAATGTAGTTAACCAGTTGAGGATTTATGTTTCAGAAAATATCCCTCTGTTGTTCAGCTGTGGTCTGCTTCTATTTTCAAAGGTATTCTGCTCCACTTTATGTTGATATAACCAAAACAGTCATTAAAGAAGGGGAGGAACAACTTCAGACACAGCATCAGAAAACTTTTATAGGAAAAATTCCCATTATGTTGCGTTCAACTTACTGTCTGCTGAATGGCTTAACAGATCGTGATCTTTGTGAGTTAAATGAATGCCCCTTGGATCCTGGTGGCTACTTCATTATTAATGGATCAGAAAAGGTAATGTAACATTAGTTTGAAACATTACAAACTGAGAATTACAATTTAAATTATTAAAGTTGAATTAGGAAGTAGACTTTCATAAAGGGTAACAAAGTTGCAAAGGAACTATTTAGGATATAACAGTTGAACTTATATGAATTAAAGCTCAATTTAGCTATAGGGCTGGGGATTTAGCTCAGTGGTTAGAGTACTTGCCTCACAAGCGCAAGGCCCTGAGTTCAATCCCCAGCACCAAAAAAAAAAAAAAAAAAAAAAGCTCTATTTAGCTGTATTAAACACATTAGAAATTTGGTGAGTAGTAGGTTTCTATCAAGCAGTTATGCAAAATGGAGTTTGTAAAATTGAAGAATTGATGTTTAATGAGCCTGTGTGATCAGATTAAATTATGGATTTGATTTTACTTTTCTTTCTACTTTAATGTCCTTTTAGGTTTTGTGTCTGTAATTTTCTTATTGTATGTGTAGGTGCTGATTGCTCAAGAGAAAATGGCAACAAATACAGTCTATGTGTTTGCCAAAAAGGATTCTAAATACGCCTACACAGGAGAGTGTAGGTCATGTCTGGAGAATTCTTCCCGGCCCACCAGTACCATATGGGTTAGCATGCTGGCGCGGGGAGGACAGGTATGGCCTGGGGTATGATGCTGTTCTCCTCTGTGCCTTTTAGGATTTACCAGACTGCATTCTCAGTTTTAAAAAAAACCTTTTCTGGAGCGTATTATTGGTGTTATATCTGAGAACTTA